>PVHP010012174.1:0-43556 GCA_004024765.1 Zapus hudsonius
AAAAAAAGGGAAGGAAAAAGGGGATTCTAAGCATGAAACCTCAAAATGGCCCCAGTGGATCCAAATGCACTGAGAATCTGAGAAAGATAACTCTGTGTTACATACTTGTGACCAAACACATGACAGGAAGTAACTTATGTAAAGAAGTGGCTTGTTCTGACTTGGATTTGAGGGGTTACATTCATTCTATCATGGGGAGGAACATGGCAGCAAGGGGCCAGTTGGTCACACTGCAACCACAGTCAGCTCAGGAGCACAGGATGAGCAGGAGGTGAGGTTGGAGCCTCAAGGCCCACCCACAGTGACCCACTTCTTCCAGCAAGGCTCTGCCACCTAAACATACACAACTTCCCAAAGCAATGCCATTAGCTGAAAACCAAGAAACACACGGGCCTTGGGGACATTTCTATTCAGGCCACAACAAACTCCCACTAGATGGGTAGTTACATTAGCTCTTCTGTTTGTCCCTTTCTGTCACATTTTAAAGTTTGCAAGGAATACTCCTTATTGTACATACACTATCCAGTGATGGAAAGTAACTTAGCGTATTACCTTTGGCCTTTTTGATATCTACAGAAATATTAAAAATGAACAGGGGTCCATAATATTTAGAGAGGAAGAGTTGTTGGATGCTGATGCTATTACATTCCTTTGGGGAAATAAAGGTGTCCAACTAAGTTCTGGTTGTAGTCAAATAAGTAAAACTGAGATAGAACTCCAATACCAATTATATCAAAAAAGTCCCTTCTGAACTGGGCATGGTGGGGCATGGCCTTTAATCCCAGCACTCAGGAAGCAGAGGTAGGAGGATCACCATGAGTTTAAGGCAACCCTGAGACTACATAATGAATTCCAGGTGGACCTGGGATAGAGCAAGACCCTACCTCAAACATACACACACATACACACAAATTAAAAAGTCCCTTCTGCTGGCCACCAAATGAATTGTTCACAGGAATGGGAATGTACAGTAGACCAATGTCAAGGTAGCATAAGATATGTTAGGTAGCTGTTGAGTCTATGGAAGTTATCTTGAGAACCAATGATAAAGCATGGGTCTAAATATATATATAATATATAATATATATATAATATATATTATATATGTATTATATATATGTACCACTGTCTAAAGTACAATTTTTGTTCTAGTGGTTGTCAGCAAACACAATACATTTATGTTCATAGTTTTTACTTCCTCATATTGCTTACTAGAAAAGACCCTTAAAATTATCTAATGAAAAAAAAATATCTAATGAAACCAGCTACCCTAGCTGGGACCTAGAAGGGCAAATGATTTGCCCAAGGTCATATTGGTAATCAGAGGCAGAGTCTGGACTCAAACTTGGGTACTCCAAGATCTCTAATTTAGAGCTATGTCAACTAGATAAACAGCTTTCAGATCATAGCAATCCTTTCATTGTTTGGTACTGCGTGCGCATGTGCACACACATGCACACACACATGTAATTACACAAATATGGAGTATATACCTATATCTAGATATATATAGAGAGATGTCCATCTTACATACACACTTTTGTAACATTTCAAAACACCAGGCTCAGAGATGTACCCTCAAACTACACTAACTCATTGATTAGGTATTCATGGTTTCTGAGTGATCCAACTGAAATTAAACTCCACATTTTTGTTTGCATGTATATAATATGCTAATTATGTGAAGCATAGGGGTTAAGAGCATGGGCTCCAGAGAAAATTCGATACAGGTAATCCTCAAAGCCTAACTGACATGGGCACATTCAGCCACGTGCTCATGAGACAAATCTTCTTAGCTTCTCTATGCTCAGTTTCCTAATATGTAAACAGAAAAATAATAGGATTGTTCCTGTGAAAATTAAATAGATGAATATAAAGTGTCATGTCAAGGACCTTGTATTTAATTACTAAATAATTTAGATATTACTGTTATCATGGTCAACTAATTTTGGGGTTTTCTACAAACATGGTCCTAAGAAAATTTTATGTGTATTATACATACATACTTTCCCTCTTTTCCCCTACCTATACTGAAAATCTAGAATTGTAAAAACAAATTTTAAGTCTTAATTTTTTTCATTATTTTAAAGTGTATTTGGTTGCTGCAATTCTGTTCACTTGGAAAATGATACCCCTGACCCCAACTCATGCCTCACTTCCTAGGGAGTATTCTTTTGGTGTTTAGACACAAAGGATACAATCTTATTTATAGAGACAGTGAAATTAATTAATCCCAAAATAAAGTGTGCATTTACTTTAATTATTAAAATATGAACTTAACCATGTAGAAAGGCCCTTTTCCTCTGTGCACAATCATGCCTCAAATGAAGTTCTCCATTCTCCACGTGCTTCAAGGTGCTGAGCAACTCCTACATGTGCTTCACAAGCAGGATAGATAATACGTCAAAGGAGCCATGAAGCTACTTCCTAAGTTTTAATAATTTACAAAGTTTATTCTGCAGTCTAAATTCTTTTACCGATTATTCATGTTTATCACTCTGGACAACTGAAAGGCTACAACATTTATACATATTCACTTCCATAATAGAATACGTTTAAACAAGACTTACATAATTTCAAGTTATTTTAAATCTGCAGTTTTGTCAAAGTTCCTAGAGTACTAGAAATTTCAGTTACAGAATACATTATATAATTTGAAAGTAAATCAATACTATAAGCAAATTACTTATTATTTAATCATCTTACTACAAAAGATGAAACAACCACAAATTTTATTTTACCAAAACTAAATGAGCATAAAAATCACCTATCAGTGACATAAGATCAGTAAAACACTCAAAATACAATGTGTACACTGCCAGAGCAAGGTTATAGAAAAACAAAACTAAAAAATCCTACCTGAAAAACTGTTTTAAGTCATTTTAAAACTTTTTTTTTTTTTTGGTTTTTCGAGGTAGGGTCTCGCTCTAGCCCAGGCTGACCTGGAATTCACTATGTACTCTCAGGGTGGCCTTGAACTCATGGCAATCCTCCTACCTCTGCCTCCCGAGTGCTGGGATTAAAGACGTGCACCACCACGCCCAGCTTAAAACTTTCTTAAGCAGTGCATGGTGACACACCTTTAATCCCAGCATTCAGGAGGCAGAGGTAGGAGGATCACTGTGAGTTCCAGGCCACCCCGAAACTACATATAGTGAATTCCAACTAAGCCTGGCTAGAGCGAGACCCTACCTGGAACCCCCCCCCAAAAAAAAAAACCACTAAAAAAGAAAGTTCATCATAACACAGTTAAAAAGTTACTGGAAAACAAACCAAAGGATTACAGATTAAAATATTCTTTTTTCCCCCAAATATAACATTCACTTGCAGCCACACAAATGTAAGAAATGTACACTACACATTTGACTTTAAAATATTTTTTTTATTTCTTTGCTTGCAAGGAGAGAGAGAGAGAGAGAGAGAGAGAGAGAGAGAGAGAGAGAGAGAGAGAGAGAGAGAGAATAGAATGGAATGGAATGGAATGGAATGTCCGGGCCTCCAGCCACTGCATACGCCACTTTGTGCTCTACTTGGGGAATCGAACCCAGGTCCTTAGGCTTCACAGGCAAGTGCCTTGACTGCTAAGCCATCTTCCCAGCCAGCATTTAGCCATTTTTATATAAGTTCTTCTGACATCATTCTTAACAGCCTGAATAGAAACCTGAGCATCAAGATGTAAATGTGCCTCAAGTACCTCCGTCTGTATACAATGTTATAGATTTTAAATAAAGTTAAATCAAATTTGAGCACTGTCTTATCTTACATTTTTTTATGAAAACAGAACTTCTTTCATCAAGATTAAAGCCACTAAATTAACACACACATACACCCCCCCCCAAATGACAGATATGTCAAATCTCATGGGGTTAGGGATTTTATGTATGTCCCATATGGTGGATAATGCTGTACTCAGAAGACATGCGTTGTTACAGAAAAACCCTGGTGCCAGGGGTAGAATGATTCCCAGAACCCACGAGGTCTCCAAAATAATATTACTACCAATCTCTTGGTTGTCTACCAGAACTAGATGGTAAGACTGTACTGCTGAAAGACACCGCAGAAATCAAGGAACTGAGCTGGATGTCTCTCCCTGCTGGCTAGCTGTAGAGTGCTGTAAAGTGCTAGACAGTGCTATACAGGCTGCTGTAACCAGCGGAGGACCCATAAGCCACAAAACTGGACAGCCTGGCAAGACTCGCCCACTGGTACAATAGTGGCATGTCTGTTATGGGGTAACCAACTGCTCTCTGATCGGATTTGTGACCCACTCTTCAGAAGGAAATTCATTCCTGATATGGAAAACTTAGCCAAAGCATATGGCTAGGAAGTCAAAGGCCATAGGGAAGGAGCTAACCACTGTAGTTTGGCTAAGCCCATAGATAAATGCTGGTCTCACTTTTGGTAAGAGAAGCTTCTTTTTGCAGATGGCAGTGACTACTGGAGACACTCAAAACTCATCAAAATGCTGAGAAAAAGTGACAGTTAAGTGTTCAACACTAAATGAGAAATCTCCACCACACCCTTGAAGGCTCAGGGAAGAGGTTGTAGGAAGAATGTAGGAGTCAAATGATGAAGACAGTGCTTTGTAATGCTGTCATCCGGACATGCAGCGGCTGTTGATACCTGCACAAGACCTGCCCATCATATGTTAACATGAATGATGGGGGAAAAAAGAAAAAAAGAAATGACATCAAAATAGAAGAGAGTGCTGGAGAGATGGCTCAGTCGTTAAGGTGCTTGCCTGCAAAGTCTAAGGACCAGGGTTCAATTCCCCAGTGCCCACATAAAGTCAGATGCACAAAGTGGTGCATGCAATCTGGAGTTTGTTTGCAGTGGCTGGAGGCCCTGGTGTATTCATTCTCTCTGTCTCTTCTATTTCTCTCTGCTTGCAAATAAAAAAAATAAATTTAAAAAAATAGGAGAGAGTGTAGCTGGGGAAAAGGGGTTCAGTGGAAGGATGGGGAAGGATCACAAAGAAGGTAATGGGAAGGACTAGGATAAAAATACTTTGTGCACATATATGAAAGTTATAATTTTTTAAAAGAAAAAGATTTAAGAAGAAATATCAGCCCCTTTAAAAAGGCAGAGGTCTGTCTCTATTGCATAATATTCTATTACTTAATATGTGCTTAAGTCATTTGAAAAAGATTGTATAGCACGTTAATAGAGATTTCTTTCAATGCAAGTCATTATAAACAGAGTCAGCAATAGATCCAGACACTGATTTCCCAAGTGTCGCAAACTATACTACCTATTAAGAAGTTTTAAATACATGCAGCACTCAGAATATACAATTTGCCATTCCTTCCCTTTTGCCTATATCTATACAGGTTTACCGTTGTACAAAGGCACTGAAATACATTATAAATTAGAATACACTGTAGATTATTTCAATAAGTTTAAGCAAAATGTTGAGTCGGTCTACACTTTCCTTTCCATTATCCAGAATACTGAGTATTTATAAATATTCCCCCCAGAAAACTTCATCTTCATGAATGGTTTCATTTTTAGTGGTAGTGCAGTTCTGAACACACACTTCTATGCAAGATGGAAAAAAAATTTTTAAAACATCAAAATACCAACTAACCAAATAAGTGACGTTCAGGTAAAGCTACCTGTGTCTAGTAAAATACAAAAATTTTAAAATAACCCATAACACTATCTTTCCAACAATTTTCCATAGGACAAGAGAAAAACGAGCTCATATATTTTCTCCCCAATAATTGCTTTCCCTTTTTATCAGTATTACAATACACTCATCGACTGACAAAGGGGAAAATGAGTGCTCTCATGGATTTAATTAAGTTGTTTCTAGGGTAGAATATTAATTCTGGATAAACAGCTGGCACAGGCTAACCCTATCAGGGTTGTCAGGCTGCTTTCCCCACCATCTACCCTGCCCCCAAACCCCTATTGTTCTGTGTAAAAACTCACAAGCTAAATATATTGAAACAGCAACTGCTTCCTTTAGGTTGCAGATGACGGCTACGTGGAACTCTGAGACCCACCTTTACTGGATGCCTTCTTCTCCCCAGATAAAAATCCAAATTTGATAATAAAGGGATCCCAACTGATAAGGGGAAAGGAGCCCAGCTTCCCTTTCAGACTGATGGGTCCCAAAGAAGGTGAGCAGGTTCCTTCACCCTGCCCCCCCCATAACAAATCATTTTAATCAGCTTTTTCTAAGGAATTTAAATGGGGAAAAATGCAATATTGAAACCCATGGCATAAGAGGCTCCCTTCTGCTGTCTAAGGCCAGACTGCAGGATGCTTGGCTTGTGGGTTTGGATCCCTTTGGACACTGGTGCCTCCCCCAAGCCATCGGGCTGGCAGGAAGGCTCGGGGTCCCTGGGTGTGTGTTGGGGGGTGCACCCCAGAGTGCATGTCACCAAGCTCTCTGCGACCGTGACCCCACCCTGCAGGGGAAGGGGAGCACCCTCCCAACCCTCAACTCACCCATCCTTCCTCTTGGCTTTGTAGACGTGCCCGTAAGTGCCGCGGCCAACTTTGCAGCCCTCGTATTCAAACAGGTCTTCGACCCGTTCCCGCTCGCTGCTCAACTTCACTTTAAAGTCATAGTCCATGGTCACCGGTTCCGAGATTGGGGTGGGGGGGGATCCGGGGCCGGGGGAGCCTCGGGACCCCCCGGAACCTGCCCGCTTCTACGTTCTCCGGCCGCCGCCGCACGACTCAGGCAGCCCGAGCAAGACGGAGGAGCAGGAGGAGGCCGCGCCCAGGACACCCGGACATCCGAGCCGGCCCGGGCACGAGCCGGCCACGGGAGCCCCGAGGCGGGCACCCAGGGAGCGGGCCCACCGGCTGCCCCTGCCCTGGTCCCCCGGGGCGCCGGGCTCTCTCCCGTCCTGCTCCCGCCGGGCAGCCACGGCGGCCGGGCGGGCTCACTCTCCCTCTCTCTCTCACCCAGCCATACACCGACGCAGAACGGCAGCGCCCGCCGCACAACAGCCTCCACCGAGACACCGGGGAGGGACAGGAGGGAGGGCGGCGCGGAATACGGCCGCCGGTGTCGTAAAATCGTCGCAAAAGCCGCGCACAAATACGGCCTCCGGGACTCCCCGGAGGCCAGGCTCCCGGTGGCCGCTGACAGCTCTTTCTGGCACTCGCTCCTCCTCCGATCACACACAACCCAGAGCTACCGACACACTCACCACGTGGACCCGAACCCCTGGCGGGACCAGCCCACGAACTACAACGCCCAGAAGGGACCGAGCAGCGCATGTCACCTCTCCTTCCCTTGCACGACCCCGCCCCAGCGAGGGCATGAGAGCGCTGCATGATGGGATCGGTAGTCTACCTTGGACAAGTTTCAGTGACTTAGGGATTGGTGGTACCCCCCCCCCCAGCCCCGGGTTAGCCCGTATAAACTTGACTAGAGAAATTCACATATGAGCACCCCAGTTTGTATTAGAAATCATTTTTGTGTCATTTCTGAACTCTGGATGTTAAAGGGCAGTTCTACTACTACTAATACAAAAAAAAAATAGAACAACATAGGGTTGTTCTATTATATATCTTATTAAATAGACTGGGATTAGGAATGTGAATCAGCAGTTAAAGGCTCTTCTTTGTAAAGTCTGCTGACTCGGGATCGATTCCCCAGTTACCCAAGTAAAGCGAGATGCACAAAGTGGAGGATGCATCTGCAGCTTCATTTTGTAGCAGCAAGAGGCCCTAGCATACTCACGTTCTCTCTCTCTCTCCCTCAACATTAAGAAAAAAACAGATTGCTTTATTGCATTTATGGTTTTTCTTCCTGCATCTGACTGCATGCTTCATGAAATGCTGGGGGTCAAATCGAGGGGCTTGTACATGGAAGGCAAGATCTCCACCACTGTCCACCCAGCTTAGTAAAGCTATTTTTACTTCAAAGAAAAACTTTTATTGTAATAGTCATCGAAGTTCTATTTATTCAAGATTCTAATATTGAAAAATCAGGGGCTGGGGAGATGGTTCAGAGTTAAAGGCACTCGCTTGCAAAGCCTGCTGGCCCAGGTTCAATTCTCCAGTACCCAGTGAAAGCCAAATGCACAAAGTGACATATGTATGTGGAATTCATTAACAGAGGCAAGAGGCCCTGGTTTGTGTTCTCTCTTTTTTTCAAAAATAAGAATTTTTTAAAAATTGGATGGGACTTTCAAGTAACAAGACAATTGAGAAGCTTCCTCTATGAAGGCCAATAAAGGAGAGAGAATGAAGAAAAATAGGCTTTATACCAAATATAGAAACAGGGGTAAAGTTTTGGAAATCCACAAAGGAAGTAAAAGGATGCTGAAAACCAGCTCAAACAAGAATGGGCTGCTCAGAGGAGCCAGCTTATCCTTGCCTCAGCCAGGCAGTTCCTTGGCGGGAGGGAGAGGCTGAGAAGAGACTTCCAAAGAGTAGATCAGGGGGAAGTCAGGCAGCCCAACCCTCAGGAGAAGCCCACAGCCTGTCACACACCTCAAATCAGGTTTCTGGTTTTGGTGAAAATGACTCCTCTGGTGGACTGGTCAAAGAGAGTTCCCATTTTGTTATACTATATGACTCAGATGGCATCACTGAGAGAAAAGAGGCAGAGAGAGAAATTATGGTTAAAAACTGAGCTATCCTGGGGGCCAAAGATAAAACATTGAAGGTCTCGATTTGGCCCGCCAAACCACTGGGAGAGGAAGGCCTATGGAAGCCTTGTGGAAAGTAGTATTGCCAGGATGTTGACAAACCACAGTGTACAGGAAGAAAGGCCCAGATCAGCATGGGAAGTCCATAGAGGAAGGTAGTCCCAACCACAGAGCCTGAGAACAGCCACAGATCCCCCCAGCCTGGGTCAAATTCCTATCTGTCCTTCACTAGTGTGCAGAGCCCAAGAACTCCGAGGTTCCAAGAGTGTACATGGTACCCACAGCAGGGACATCCCTCTGGCAGGGTAATTAATATTCAAGGGATCTTGAAAGGTATGAAGACAAATCTTCAGCCTTTGCCAAACTCAGTGCTGTGGCTGCTTCTGCTTCCCACACACTTGGGGAACACCCTCCAGGTAAAACATTTACCACTCCAGGGGCAGGCCTATGGGGGTTATAAGCCAGCTTCTAGGGACACTTACACTCAAAACACCACAAGGACCCTTTCACATGGCTATTGGAAATGTAAACTAGTCCAGTCACGTTGAAAAGCAGTATGAAGGTTTCTCCAAAGCTAAAAATAGACCTATCATACGATCCAGCTGGGCATTTACTCAGAAGACTCCAAGTCAGCATACATATCACAGAGAAATCTAGAAATCAATGTTTATTGCAGAGCTTTTCACAAGAACTAAGTGACAGAACCATGAGTTTCAACCTACTGTATACACATTAATCTGTAGATGTGGTGAAATATGGAGCAGTTCCTTTTCAGATAGTGTCTGTTTTGCTCCGTAAAGTAGACAAGTTCACCCGCTCATTGATGAGAGGACAGAGTAAGAAGGGAAAGTAATAATTGTGTAAATGAACAGTCCGCAGGTTCAGACAATCCTTGGCAGAAAGGGAATGATAGCTGTTATGAAATCCTTTCAGGACTTCTCGACAATCTGCAGGTGCAGTAATGTAATCCCACCAATATCTCTCAGTCCTATCGCCTGCTTGTCATCACTAGCTCTCAACAACCCAGGTGGAGGCTGGACAAAGACAGATGTTAGATTCATCCAGGGCGGAGGCCTAGCCAGCTGGGTATGATGAAAGGAAAATGAGACAAGGGACGTTAGGATTAATCAGAGGTGATTAGTAAAAGTGACAGATCATGAGGCCAGGGAGATGGCTCAGTGGATGAAAGTTCAAACTCCAATGCCCATGTAAAAAGCCAGATGCTGTGGCAGGCATTGATGATCTCAGTCAAGCCTACTGGAGATAACCGATATGTGGGCAGGTGAATCTGTCAGAAGCTTGGGGGCCAGCTAGACTCTCAAAAGCAGCAGTGAACAAGAGTCCCTGCCTCAAAGGAGGTAGAAGGTGAGGACTGACACCCAAAATTTATCCTCTGATCTCCATAGGTGCAAGTGTGTGTGCATGCATGTACGCACACACACATAAATAAATAAACACATACATAATTAATTAAAATGACAGATAACATTTAAGCAAGGTAAAGAATGAGTAAGGAAAAAAGAATGGTGTAAGGGTAGGATTTCCCCTTTTTGTGTTCTAACAATAACTTGAAATTTTTTCATTTAATTTTTGCAAGGTCATTAAGAAGATAAATGCCACATCTCATTGCTTGTAAGATAATTTCATCTAATGGATACTAAGGGCAGCTGCAGTATTGCAAGCTATTAATAAAAATGGTTTCTCCTTTCCTTTTCTCAAAGATTCTCATTATTGTATCCATTAACCACATCCCCAAATGAAAATCTTTCAGGTATGTTGTTGATGAATTGGTCAATGACAATGAAAAACACTACTTCTTGAAATTGATAATCAGAACTATAATCTTGTCTTTTCCCCTCTTGTGGATGCCTTAGATTCAGCATATGTGGCGTGTGTGCATGGGTGTATGTCTGTTCATATATGTGTGGGTACACATGTGTGTTCGTGAGTAGTATCCTCCCCAACTGCTCTCCACCTTACTCTCTGAGACAAGATCCACTGATCTGGCTAGAGCAGCTAGCCAGTCAACCCAGGGGCATGCCTATCTCTGCTCCCTGGACTGGAAATACACAAGCATGCCACCACACTCCAGCGTTTCCACATTGGTACTGGGGATCTGGACTCAGGTCCTCATGATTACATAGCAGGCTCTTTGCCAATGGAGCCATCTCCCCAGAGCCTGTGAACACCTTTCTTAATAACCTTATTGCTTTCTCTTTTTTTTTTTTTCAGTTCAAACTACATTTGCTCAGAGTGTGGTATGTAATCTATAGGGAACAGTGTAATTTCATGATGAAGTTTTCAAGGTTCACTCTATTCCTCTGACTTTGCACATACATAAGTTTTCACATGATCTTTTCTATATCTCTAATTTATGTCCTAACCATTTTCTCAAAAGCAGTTTCCTACTCAATAAAATGGTGGTTCTCAATCTTGGGAGCCTATTGGAACTTCCTGAGGAATCATCCACCCTGGCAATTCTGTTTTACCTATTTTTAAATTATTTAAGAATTTAAATTTAAATATTAACCAACAAAGATCACATATGTACAAGATGCATGGTGATTACTTAATATATACTGTGTAATGATTAGCACAATCATATTAACACACATCTTAGGTTTCATGGCCTCCAGCCCATGAAATGGTCCTGCCTACAGTTAAGATGGGTCTTTCTATCTCAATTAATCTAACAAAGAAAATCTCTGAGACATGCCAAGAGATTTGTTCCCATGGTAATTCTAAATTCTATCAAGTTGACAAGCAGAGATTAACTATCAGAGTTTTTAAATATTATTTTTCATTTATTTATTTGAGAGTGACAAAGGCAGAGAGAGGGGGGCATGGGAAGACTCCTTCCACAGCAAATGAACCCCAGATGCATGCCCCACTTAGTATATCAGGCTTTACGTGGGTTCCAAGGAATCGAACCCAGACAGTCAGGAAGTACCTTTAACTGCCAAGCCATTTCTCCAGCCCAGTCACAAAGTTTTATAATCTAAGATCTTGTGAAATCAGCATACAAAAATTATTTGTGTTTCTGTGTAACAACAAACTATCTGAAAAGGAATTTTTTTTTATTTTTCGAGGTAGGGTCTCACTCTAGTCCAGGCTGACCTGGAATTCACTATGTAGTCTCAGGGTGGCCTTGAACTAATGGCAATCCTCCTACCTCTGCCTCCCAAGTGCTGGGATTAAAGGCGTGCGCCACCACGCCTGGTTCCAGGAAATTTTTTAAATTAAGAAAATCCCTCTTATATTGCTTCAAAATTTTTAAAATAACTTTACAATAGATAATAACTAATGTGATAAAATATCTATACAGTTAAAACTAAAAAAACCTTGATGAGAAAAACTGAAGATACAAATAATTGGAAAAGTATGTTTATGGTTTGGAAGAATGAATATTTTCAAAATGTCTACATTACCCAAAGTGATCTACAGAGTCAATACAATTCCCATCAAATTTCCAATGGAAATTTTAACAGAAATATTTTAAAAATACTAATATTCATATAGAATGACAAAGATTACAGCCTAAGAAACCTTTAAAAAGAAAAACAAGGGCCTCAAGAGAGGGGCCAGTGCTTAAATTGCTTGCTTGCTAGCCTGCCAACCCAAGTTCTAGCCTCCTCAGCACCCATGTAAAGCCAGATGAAAAGTGGTACATGCATCTGTAATCCAAGCACACCTATGGTAATGGGAGGTGGAGCCATAAGAATCCAGAAGCTTGCAAGCAACAGTAACGAGAAAGATCCTATCTCAAACAGGAAGTAGAAGGAGAGGAGAAAAGCCCATGGTTGTTCTTACCTCCATAAGCACACAGAGGCACATGCATGCTCATACACTACTTCATGTACATACACACAAACATACACAGATAGATAGGTAGATAGATAGATACATACATACATACATACATAAAAATAAATAATAAAAATAGACAAAATAAAAAGAACAAAATTGAAAATATCACACACACTCTGAATTTAAGTTATGTTACAAAGTTATGACTATCAAAACATGACACCAAACAGATCCAGTTCCACTGGAACAGAATGGAAAACTGGGAAATAAGCTTTCACAGATAAGCTCTCACATATATGATCAACAACTGATGCTTGACAAGGGTAGTGAAAATACACACAGGGAAAGGAAAGTCTCCTCAATAAATGGAAACTGCATCTTCTCATTCAAATGGATGAAATTGTACCCCAGTATGATGTTGCATACAAAAATGAACTCAAATTGGATTAAAGACTGAAGTGTAAACTCTGAAATCAGCAATCCTGATGTAACAGATTCACAATTAAGAATCACAAGTTTACTGGTTTTCCCTATGGTGTTCATCATTCTGCTATTTTCCCTTCCAAGACCACTCTTTTATTCTCTATCCCAATCCTACCCCCTCTTTGAGACCCAATTCAGGTATTATTAAAATCTTTCTTTACCACCCAATGCTGGCATACCCCATGGCAGGTAGTATCTTGTTTATAGATAATTTGGTATTTAGCATTTATATCTTTTACTTTTGTGCTTATCTTGCTCCTTTAACAAGATTCCAAGATGTAGAAATGTGGGGACTGAAGTTTCAATTGCTTCTTTGGAAGAAACTATCATAATGCTTTTCACTCAAGGTTACCTTTTGTGGTGATGATGGTGGTGGTGATGATGATGGTGTTGTTATTGTTGTGGTGGTGGTGGTGATGGTGATGGTGGTGGTGGTATTGTTGTTGTTGTTGGTGGTGATGGTGGTGGTGGAGGTGGTGGTGGTGATGGTGGAGGTGGTAGTGGTGTGATGGTGGTGATAGTGGTGGTGGTGGTGATGGTGGTGGTGGTGATGGTGGTGGTGGTGGTGGCAGTGGGGGTGATGGTGGTGGCGGTGGTGGTGATGGTGGTGATGGTGGTGGTGGTGATGGTGGTGGCGGTGGTGGTGATGGTGGTGGTGGTGGTGATCACTTCTCTGACCCACAGATATCTTTACTACTTAAAGGAACTATCTTAAAACTTCTAGAACACTCTTTTTCTTTTTACATACAAAGATGCAGTGTTCAGAGATCAAACTTCTCTCACTTTAACTTAATAACTATGGGTGAAAGTATGAATACTTCAACTCTCATAATCCCTGATTAGGACAACACTGAGCCCTCTGCGAACTTGAGTCAATGCAGAAATTTTACTCTTGTTTCTTTTCCTAAAGAAAGACTATTCACGACGGGCATGGCGGCGCAGACTTTCATCTCAGTAGTCAGGGAGGCAAAGGTAGGAGGATTGCTGTGCATCCCAGGCCATCCTGGTACTAGAGAGTGAATTCTAGGTCAGCCTGGGTAGAGTGAGACCCTACCTAGAAAAACAACTTCCTTGTCTATTCTCCCCATTTCCAGCCCAGTTCATTCCAGTCTCTTCCAGATGTTGTCTTTCATGTTTAAAACAGGTCACTCCTGGCACTCATGGGCTACTTATGCAAGAGCCATCCTCGTCCTGTTCATCCCTTGGCACTGTTTCCACTCTGTTAGGCATGAAGCCATCCTCTCTGAGCTCCTTCCTGGGATACGCCTTTCCCCCACTTGTTCCTGGGAATTAGCTGTAACGTCTACCATATGGTGGGTCTCTCTGTGTGTGTTTACTTCCTTTTCCAATGACATTGACCTTTACGAAAACTTGTTCATGCCTGTTCTGCTGTCTTCATAAAATGGATTTGTTTTAACCTTTAAGTCCTTTGCTGAGGCTGTTCCTTTTAAATAACTGAGTACAACGTGGTAGTTGTTGAACTCTATTGAATGTATAGAAGTACAGAGATAATTAGTTACTTTTGGATGCTAAAAACCGGAAAGGAGTTTCTGGGATCCTGCATAAAGCTGAACTTCAGACTCTGTGGGTCCAACTTACCACAGATAATTGTGATCATTGAGACAGAAAATTAGCTCAGGTCATTGTTATTTATAAATGTGATTTACTATTACTAAATGTCAGCTTATGCTATAAATAGAGAAAAGAGCACTTAAATCTCTACATTAAAAAAAAATCTACTTGATACTTATTACATTCCCACTGGAGATACTGGGAAAGAAAGCCCTAGAAATCAGAGATCTATTCCATGGACATTACAGCCTTGGTCAGTGGTTCTCAAAAATCATGAAGGCACAAGCTCCATCCCAGAGCAGTGAAATTTGAATGCATCAGAGTTTTAGTAACTCCTGAGGGAATTCTAATATGTATCCAGAATTTAGAACCACTGGGCTAGTGGATATTAAGATGCTCAGAGTAAGGACACAAATACATAATGATCATTTGGGGAGTTAAAATGTCTAGTTGTATATGTATGCATGTGTACACGGAGTATGTGTACATTTTTATCCTTCCCTTCACACTAAGGCTTCCCTCTGAGATCTTCCGTGAGAGGATAAGTACCCCATGTATTTGGGGACCCTTCTCTCTTTCCCCTCAAATAAGTAGAAAGACAATTATAATATCATGGTAGAAGTGAAAAAAAACTATACAATCAAATAAAAGTAAAATATAGTCAAGGCCAAGGTCAGTGAATCTTCTCTCCAAAATATATTGATGGCTCCCAAAATGATTAATAAGGCAAAAGGAGGTAACTAAGTCCCCCCTCCTCAAAAAAATGCAAAGGGCCATTCTCAGCTAGATTTAGAAAATTCTGCTTCTACTTTCTCCTTCCCCTGTTTTTTGTTAACGATTTATTTATTTATTTATTATCTGCAGGCAGAAAGAAACAGGAGAGAGAGAGAGAGAGAGAGAGAGAGAGAGAGAGAGAGAGAGAGAGAGAGAGAGAGAATGGGCACACTAGGGCCTCTAGGCACTGCAAATGAACTCCTCATTCATGTACCACTTTGTGCATCTGGCTTTAAATGGGCACTGGGGAATCAAATGCAGGTCATTAGGTTTTGCAGGCAAGCACTTTAACCACTAGGCAATCTTCCTAGCCTCTTCCCCTGTTTTTATTCAATCAGAACTGACAGGTTTGGGGAGTACTTTTTCAGTAAAATAGAGAGGTTTTGGATATAATGATCAGGATGCTGGAGCAACTTGAGTAGAACATGAAAGCTTGAGTAGGGATTGCTTTTCAGTTCAGGGTCATACTTCCATGGCATGGGATTTAATTCCCTGTAAAATGCCACAGGAATGTGTCCAGTATATTGCTAGATAAATCTTAGAAAACAGTCATGACTTAAAGTCAATGGAGAGGTCAGAACTGACATGGCAGTCTGTGAGGAAAGGACCCTTCATGGTTTGGATTTTAAATGGCCCCTAAAGGTCCTATGTTGAAGGTTTTGTCACTGGTCTGTGGCTCTATTGGGAGGTCAGACAATATTTAGAAGGTGGATCCTAATGGAAAGAAGTTAAGTCATCAGGCTGTACCCTTGGAGGGGATATATTACTCTGTTTCTATTCTCGTTGCTTCTCAGGCATCATGTCGATGTGTAGTTTCTTTCCTCTGACATGTGCTCCTGCCAGGGTGTTCTGCCCAAAGAAACAAGTACCCACAGGCCAGAACCTCCCAAAGTCTGATCCAACACAAATCTTTCCTCCTTGAAAGTAGATTTGTTACAGTACTTTGTCACAGCAACGGAGGTCATGCTGATGCACACAGGATCACAAACAAGACACAGAAAGTCATGCCAGAATGGACCTGGTACATATGATCAGAAAGCCTGCAAGAGATCCTATGGCAACCAAGGCAGCAGGAAATCCAGAGAAGAAACAGACACCACAGCCCTTGAGGCGCTGTCCTCTGCAGCATTGGAGATGTTGGCCCCAAGCTAGGATTCCTGGTAGGAAAAGGCATTCAGCAGGTTCATCCTTTTGACATTGCTGATGTGATTTACAAAGTGGTTCACTCCCAAGCACCGCATAATGAAGTTAGAAAAGCACATCACAAAAATATCTCATAACTCTCTAAGTTCGCAATTTTGTAATGGGTCACATTTTTAGCTATTCTAGGTCAGACACAGTCTGCGGGTCTCTAGTTCTAGAATCGCTGAGGCCAGGTGACTCACAGTCATGAGAAGCATTCGACCATCAGAACCACTTAATTACTGTAATGCAAAACTAGGTCAGACTGTCAGCTGGGTGGACCAATCTTTGAGGACACATAAAGAGAACTAGTAGATGGGGAGGTGGGCATCCAGAGAGAAGAGTATTAAAGGCCTATAAAGAGAAAGCAATCCATAATTGATCATGGACTAGCCAAAAGCTAAAAGGTCAGGTACCCAGTGGAAAAGCTTGTATCTTGTCCAATTTACAGACCTGAGTCATTTCCTACACTCAGAATCAATCAACTGAAAAGAGAAGCTTTAGCTGGGTATGGTGGGTACATGCCTTTAGTCCCAGCACTCGGGAGGCAGAGGTAGGAGAATGGATGTGAGTTCAAGGCCACCCTGAGACTATGTAGTGAATTCCAGGTCAGCCTGGGCTAGAATGAGAACTTACCTTGACCCCCCCCCCCAAAAAAAAAGAAAAGAAATAAACAGGAAAAACTTCATTCACAAGTATGAAGTGAGAGTTGGGTCATAACTGGAGTCCTGACCTGAGTCCATCTAAAGCAGGTCTGTTGAGACAATAGACCCCACCAGTGGTTATTTTACTGGAGAATGGAAATACTTATGGACGGGAAGAACCCTCACCTTGATTGATTCGGCTATTGAGCAAAAGTTATTTTAGAAGAAAGAAAAGCCAAAGTAGTAGTGCTTGAAACTGCCCTACTCCTACCAAGTTGGTAAATTAAAAGTAGCATTATAGACTAGGAGAATGTCATATCATCACCACCCTCAGTAACGTAAAGAAGCCAGGCATGGTGGCCCACGCCTTTAATCCCAGAACTCAGGAGGCTGAGGTAAGAGGATCACTGTGAGTTCAAGGCCACTCTGAGATTACAGAGTGAATTCCAGGTCAGCCTGGGCTAGAGCAAGACCCTACCTCAAAAACAACAACAACAACAACAACAAAACCCTTAAAGAATGCAAGTATGGCAGTCCTTATTTAATCCATCAATCAAAACTACTGCAAAATGGGCTGGAGAGATGGCTTGGTGGTCATGGTGTTTACTGCTTGTGACATTTAAAGATTAGGCACTTTTGGGCTGTAAACAGCCTAGTCCTACTCCCCAGGACCATGAAAAAAAACTCAGTGTGGTTACACATATCTTTAATCCCTGTTCATAGGGAGCAGAGACAAGAGAGTCACTGGAGAGACAGAGACCAGAGAATCACTGTTTGCTGATGGCCAGCTGTTCCAGGATGAGGGAGAGACTCTGTCTCAAAGGGAAAAATATGTGGATGAGCAATAAGAGGAGGACCCTTCCCATGTTCTTCTGTGGCTTCTGCACGTGTGTGCATGGGGAGTGTGCATCTGCACACACAACACACACGCACATGCTCTACACACAGCACATCCATACCTACTCTACACATACACACATACGTAAAACAAAAACTGCTGCAAAAACCGTGTGGATCATGGTGATGAGAGTTGACTGCTGCTGTGTCTGATTTTATAACTTTACTAGAAATGGCACAGATTTGGCATAGGTAGACAGCTATCAATTTGCAAATATGTTCTTTCTGCTTTTACCAACAAAGGACATACTCATAAATATTTACGATAGCTTATTAATAACTGACTCAAGCAATAGGCAGAATGAGTAGGCCAGCACATATCTAATGGCTTCCTAAATTCTTGCACAATGGGGGACTTGTAAATGGAACAACCAGGCTCCAGAGCTGTTCCAGATGATGCTGATGCTGCTTTCAGGGTTTGACCTGTCAGCAGCAGAGAACATTACTGGGTTGGCAAGGTCAAACACCCACAGTGTGACACATCAATTACACCTGTCCCCTTATAACCTGAAAAAAAAGTAACAACTCATCATGGCCAGATGTGATATGTTTCCTAATATAGGCTTGCCTTTCTTGCCCACAGTGATTCAGCAATTATTAAATGTCTCAGAGAATGATATTCTGACACAAGATTTCACATAATACTGCCTCAGACCAAGGAAATGAATTTCTACATGAGGGTGTGATTGGTGGTAGATACATGCCTACAAGGTCCACTGCACCTACTACCATGCCACTTGAGAACTACTAAACAGACAGAATAGAATGAGTCTCTTAAAAGTATAGCTGAGGGGATGGAGAGATGGCTCAGCATTTAAAGTGTTTGCCTGTAAAGCCTAATGACTGGGGTTCAATTCCCCAGGTACCCATGTAAATCCAGATACACACTAGGAGTTTGTTTGCTGGCTAGAGACCCCAGAGTACCCATTCTCTCTGTCTTCTATTTCTCTCTGCTTACAAATAAATAAAAATAAAAGTATAGCCGAGACTCCACCTGGTGGTGAACGTCTTAAACTGGTGGCTGTTGTAAGGTGCAGTGTGTCCTCTTGATAGACTATGTGAATCGTCAGAGCAAGAAAAAAAAGTAGAGATGGTGCACTCACAAACATTCCAAGAGGTACATTTGGGCGAGTGTTTTCTCTGTGACATTGGGCTTTACTAGCTGTGATGATTTGATCGGATTTCCCCATGAACTCATATGTTTTGAATATTTGCTCTCTGCTGGTAACAATTGGGAATTGGAGGCTTGCGGGTGGACCCTGAGGTTAATCAGTCCCCATCTTGCCAGGGCTAGCTCAGCTTACTCCCTTGCTAGTTTCTTCTTGCCTGTGGCAAGAAATGATGACCAGCCTCTACTCATCTTTTCCTGCTACTATGAAGCTTCCTCTTGAGACTGTAAGCCAAAACGAACTGTTTCCTCCCATCAGATGCTTTTGGTTGGGTGTTCTGTCCCAAAGACAGGAAGGTAGCCACATTAGTCTAGAGGTCCTGATACTTGGAGGTTGGGTGCTTCCCACTGGTGATCGTGGAAAACACTTGTGGCAGAAAACTATAAGGCAACACATCAAAAAGAAATGAAGGCTGAGAGGGAAGCATATGGGCTGGAAAAGTCACAGGGCATGGGTGTCCAGTTAGAGACACTGATGCAATGCATACTTATATGTTATTGACATGTAACTTACATGTAGACAGTTAATTGTAATCAGTGGATTTTCCTCCCTCCCCTATCTTACATGACTCTTAGTAAATCAGCTCGTGGGATGGATACTGGAGGGCCAGAAAGGAAATGGAGAAGAGGAGAGAGGCCAGAGTCCTGAGGGTAGATGCCCAGGAATGATACAGCTAGGTCACATGCTAGATCTCTTCTTACTGATCTCCATAGTGGCTGTACCAATTTACACTCCCACCAACAGCAAATTCCTTTCTCCTACATCCCTACCAGAATTTGTAATCATTTGATTTTTTTGATGATAGCCATTCTGACTGGGGTGAGACGGAATCTCAAGATTGTTTTAATGTGCATTTCTCTGATGGCTAAAGATATTGAGCAGTTTTAAAATGTTTTTGGGTTTTTTTTTTGGACCTGTGCATTTCTTCTTTTGAGAACACTCTGTTCAGTCCCATGGCCCATATTTTTGATTGTTTTTTTTTCATTATTTGTTTGACTTCTTTGTATATTCTAGCGTTAATTCCCTGGCAGATCTATAGCTGGTGAAGATTTCCTCCCCTAAAATACTTTGTGTATTCAGAGTTTACTTAGCTATAGTAACAGCTTGTTAGTTTCATGAGATCACATTTGTGGATTGTGTGTCTGGATGACTGGAATTGTTTTCAGGAAGCCCTTTCCAGTATCATGGATTGCTCTATCTTTTCCTTAAGTTGTTTCAGATCTTACACTGAGTTTTGATTTGCTTGTAGTTGATTTTTGTACATGGAAGAGAGAAGAGCCTATATTTATTCTTCTACTTGTAGCTCTGCAGGTTTCCAAGCACCATTCATTGAAAATTCTGTTTTTCCTCCAGTGTGTGTTTTCGGCCCTTTGTCAAAAATCAGGTAGCTACAGTTACATATGGATTTTCCGTTCTATTCCTTTGATCTGTGTGTCTGTTTCTGTGCCATTACCATGCTGTTTATCACCATGACTCACTGTAGCATAACTTGAGGTGATTAACTCTAGCAACATTATTATTATCATTTTTAAAATATTTTACTTATCCATTTTCAAGCAGAGAGAGACAAACAGAGAGAGAGAGAGAGAGAGAGAGAGAGAGAGAGAGAGAGAGAGAGAGAAACGCACTAGGGCTTATGTGGGTACTGGAGAATTGAACCCCAGGTCCTTAGGCACTGGAGGCAAGCACCTTAACTGCTGAGCCATCTCTCCAGCCCTAGCAATATTATTTATGCCCTGGACATTTTTGGTTATCTGAGGCCTTTTGTGCTTCCATTATGGATTTAAATATTTTTTCTATTTCTGTGACAAACGCAGCAACTTTGATTAGAATTGCATTGAATCTATCTATTGTTTTTTAGGTTACCCTTTTCACAATATGACCTCTTCCAATTTATGGGCATGTTATTAATATATTAATATTTGAGTTATTGTTTTCATTGTAGAGTTCCTTTGCTTCTTTGGCTAGGGATATTTATTCCAAGATACTTAAAAAAATTTAATGACTATTGTAAATGGAATTTATTTTTGCCAGTAAATATGTCAGTCATCGTATGTAAGGTGGCTGCTGATTTTTGTGTGTTAATTTTATGTCCTGCCACTGCTGAATTGATCAGCTCTAGTTCTACAGTAGTTACACCCGGGCAGTAAAAAGGGACGGAAAGCTGCTTGAGTAGCACACGTCAAGCAAGCCACATAAAAGTACTGAGGAGGTTAAAAAAATAAAAAACAAAAAAAAACAAACAACCAAAAAAAAAACCAAAACCAAAAACCAGCCTTTTTTTGTGACTGCGCAGCCGCACTAAGAGGCAGAACCAAGGCGCCTCCTCCGTGAGACCGGAAGCATTTTCCACCTCCACGAGACCGGAAGCGGCTTGGAGACCGGAAGCAGTTCGCAGGCTTACCGGCGAGCGCTCCCACGGTTCCGCTGAGTGCGCGTCAGGCTGGCCCTGCGGGCGGGCGGGCGGGCGGCGAAGGTTCGAGAGACTTCCCAGCTCCCGGTCCCGCGGGGACATCCGGGGCTCTGCGGCCGCGCTCCTCCCCTGCCCCCGCCCTCCGCGGATCTCTCTTCCTCCCGGAAGCGGGCCAGCCTGCACCGGGCGAGGTGGGCTGGGCGGGGTTTGGGGGAGGGTCGTGGAGTTAGAAGGACCCGACTCCCGCCAAGGTCCCACCGGCCACTTCCTGCCTGGAAAGCGTGCCGTCCTTAAGCCCCGCCCACCCCACTCTTCCTATTGGCCGAGCGGCTCCGCGGCCCGGCTTCTCTGGCCGCCGATTGGCTCGCTAGCGCCGTCGCTCAGGTTCCTGGTCTGCCTGCGGGGATGGGACGCTGAGCAAGCGTTACTGGCAGAAGCTGGGTCGGAGGGGGGGAGAGAGATTGGGTCGGGGGTCCCGCGGCTGGCTTCGGTTGCACTGAGTGAGACGTTCCCCCCCCCCGCCCTGTACGGCCCGAGTGCGAGGACGGTGGGCGACGGTGGCCAAAATAGTGGAGGTTGAGAAATACAGCAGTGTGTCCCGACCCCGCTGCGGGAGGCCGGGCGGAGGGAGGGAGGGAGGGCGCTCAACAGACGCCCGAGGCGTT
This sequence comes from Zapus hudsonius, assembly GCA_004024765.1. NCBI lineage: Eukaryota > Metazoa > Chordata > Mammalia > Rodentia > Dipodidae > Zapus > Zapus hudsonius. Next base: position 22,225 of record PVHP010012174.1, read on the forward strand.
GACCTTGGCTTTGCACCTGAATGGGGCGGGGCTCCCAGGTGCTTCCCCCGGGATCACTCACCTGTCTTGTCATTGCTTCAGATGGGCAGCTGCCATAAAAGGCCCAAACCGCGGAAGGATGGACACCAGGGTATACATTAATAACGTGCCGAAGGGAAAATAAGGTATCTGCTTTCGCATCCCTGGGGTTGGGCGGTACAGCTGATTAACCCTCTGTGGAGGGGGGTCTCGGGGTTTTGAATATTATCAGGGTAGCTTGATCCTTATGTAGGATTTCAGCTTTCAGTTATTATTGGTATTATTTGGTATTTTGAGGCAGGGTCTCGCTCTAGCCTGGAATGTTGTCTCAGGCTGGCCTCGAACTCGCAGCGGTCCTCCTGCCTCTGCCTCCCAGAGTGCTAGGATTAAAGGTGTGCGCCACCACGCCTGGCCAAAAATATATTTTAATTTATTTATTGGCAAGCAGACACATGTGCGCGCGCACATACACACACACACACACACACACACACACACACACACACACACACACAGAATGAAAATGAGAATGGGCGCACCAGGACCTCCAGCCACTGCAAATGAACTCCAGTTGCATGAGCCACTTTGTGCATCAGGCTTGACTTGGGCACTGGTTTTGCAGGTTGAGCCATCCCTCCAGCCCCAACTTTTAAAATGTTATTGCAAAAACCCTATTTCCGCTATGTCCACCAATAGGCTCTTTGTTCATTATGGTCAGGGTTGTTTTGGAAATGGGAAGTCTGGAGTTTTTAGTAACTAACATCGGTTAGCATTGCAGGATCTGGCTTAAGAGTAGTTGTTTCAGATTTAAGCGACAATGTAATAGCCATCACATAAAACCCCTTAAATTTGCACTTTAATGAAAGAATATATGGGGCATCGGGTAATTGCTTATTCCTACAGTAGTTCAGACACGAACAGCTAACGTCACTATAAAGCACCTTGCTTATTAAACATCAGGTGTATTTTGAAAGGTTGAGTTGCTCACCTGCAGCCTAGCCACTTGAGTCCCAGCATGTATTGAGTAGGGTGCAGTATTACACAAAACTCTTCCTTGGCAGCTGGGCCTGGTGGTGCACACCTTTAATCCCAGAATTTGGAGGATTGCTGTGAGTTTGAGGCCACCCTGAGACTACATAGTAAATCCCACCCAGGTCAGCCTGGGCTAGGATGAGATCCTACCTTGAACCCCCCCACAAAACAAAACAAAACACAAACAGCCTTTGGTAAACATATCAGAAATTGGCAAAGAATGGCTTATTTCATCCTTAGAGCATTCAAAAAACATACATAAAAAATTAGCTCTTTGGAATTGACCTGGAGCCCTAACCTGGGAAATTCTGACCAAGGATTGGGATAGAGAACTATTTGGATTTTAAAAGAATTATTTTCAAGTGAATTTGATACTGTGTTAGTACCCTAGTGAACTGATATATTTAAGAAGTGCTAAAATATCTAAGAAATGGACAGCTATTTCCTTTGATTTCCTTACAGATTAAAAGCACAATTCTTAGGAATGACATTTAAATGTTACCCCAAAATAGTAGTTCCTTAGGCAAGGCCCAGAAGTTTCACCTTTATTTAGAACCCCTGAGATTCCAGGCAGAGGGATAAGGCTTGATGTGGGGAAACAGCTCTCATAATCCTTAGAACCATAATATTGTTTCCTTTTGGCTTTTATAGGCTTTAGACTTTAAGTGAAGATCAACTCCAAGTCTGTTCAGTAAACATAGCAAATTATTTTTAACTCAGCAAAGTACAATGGGATAATGGTGATAATATTACATTAGCGATCTTTATTCCCAAAGTATATTTTGCTGAAAATAAATATAAATTTTATACACCAAATAGCCCTTTGGATATTAAGTAAAGAATTTGCATAATTTAAGCCTAAAAGCAGGCTTCTCATTTTATATATAAATATTTCACTGTAATACTAGACACACATGCTTGGGTTGGGGCAAACATTTTTTTACAGACTGATTTAAAAATGCAAATATGTAGTCCATGACTAACTCCTTGACTTCTGTACATGTCATCTGACCAGGAGATCAGGAGTCTCAGTATGAGTCAGTTTAGATCCAGATCAGGTGGTGGTGAAGAAATCTTGCAAGACCAGCATCCTTGTGAGAATGAGAGGAGATGGCAGCAAGAGCGTCTCCACAGAGAAGAAGCCTATTACCAGTTCATCAATGAGCTCAGTGACGAAGACTATCGGCTGATGAGAGACCATCATCTTTTAGGCATCCCTGGTAAGGAATGGGTAAAAGAGAAGACTGGAAACTTCAGAATAAAGAGAGTGTCAACATGTTACTGTTCTTTCTTCCAGAATATTAACACAATATTAACATACTGTTTTTGTAAGTTTAAGAGTTGTCTAATATAACAATGTATTTTACAAGTAGGCTAGAATACTGGATATATGGACCTACACATGCCTAACTACTAAGCTCATGTGCTAAGTGTACACATTACCAAGCTGTTTCTTTGTGTCTGTGTCTGTCTGTCTGTCTCTCTCTCTCTCTCTCAATGCAGGGGACTGAACAATCTAGGGCCTGTGCATGCTTTCACTGAGCTACACTGTTCATACTAATAGTTTACAAATAAAATATTTAAAACCCAGTTCTGACTCAGTTATGAGTGCCACATTCAGGTAGATAATCTCAAAAGTCCAATGTGCTCCAAAATTTTTTTCCAAATTCCCTTTGCCCGTAACCTAGCTGGAATTTATATGTTTATGAATTATACATTTGCGTGTTGATGATCCATATAATGAAATACTGAGGTAAAATTCAAATACAAATAAAAATTCAAGTACAAAGATTTGAAATATTCTCTAAAACAACTCTCTTCTTAATTTTTATTTATTTTTGAGAAGAGAGAGGGAGGGAAAAGGAGAATGACATGTGCATGCCAGGGTCTCTTGGCACTGCAAATTCCAGATGCATCTGGTTTTATGTGGGTACTGAGGAATTGAACCTAGGCAGGCAGGCTTTCTAAGCAAGTGCCTTTTAACTGCTGAGCCATCTCCTCCGCTCAGTTTCTTTGTAAATCTGACAAAGATATACAGAATTGCAGTTTATAGCTTCAAAGGCATATTGTCTGAAAGAAACTATTCAAACTGTGTCTTAATTTCATGAAATAAAAAAACACAACTAAATTGATACCTGTCTGTGTCCGTTAACTTTTTTTTTTTTTTTTTTAAATGAGGTAGGGTCTCGCTCTAGTCCAGGCTGACCTGGAATTCATTCTGTAGTCTCAGGGTGGCCTTGAACTCACAACAATCCTCCTACCTCTGCCTCCCGAGTGCTGGGATTAAAGGCGTGCGCCACCAGGCTCGGTTTGTTAACTTTTTTTGCTTGTTTGTTTTGTTTTGTTTTTTTGAGGTAGGATCTCACTCTAGTCCAGGCTGACCTGGAATTCACTATGTAGTCTCAGGGTGGCCTCGAACTCAGGACAATCCTCCTACCTCTACCTCCGGAGTGCTGGGATTAAAGGTGTGTGCCACCACGCCCAGTTTAGTTAAATATTTTTATATGGTCAGTTTGTTGAATATGAAAATAAGGCATTGTCTTCTGTAGGTTGCAAAGGTTTTTGTGTTAACCCTGAGTTCTCATAAACCATGGTAATTTAAATTTTTTCATTGTTTTCAGGAGAAATAACATCAGAAGAACTCCAGCAACGGTTAGATGGAGTAAAGGAACAAATGGCATCCCAGCCTGAGTCAAGAAACGGGACAAGTAACAGAGGTATTTGCCATAAGAAACAGGTTGGATTGGAGCAGTTGCAGGGATAAAACTAGTCCATCTTGTGTAGGGTGCTTTTAATGTTTTCTAGTTTTGATGTAATACTCAGATGCTATTTCTGTGTCAAAGCACTGTAGGACTGAAGAATGGATTAGAACTGTATTCAAGGGCTGAGAAGATAGCTCAGTTGCTAAAGTGCTTGCATTGCAGGCATGGAGACTTGAGTTTGATTCCTAAAACCCACATAAAACTTGGATGTGATAGCACAGGCTTGTAATTCCAGCATGGAAGAGGCAGCTTTATGAGACTTGCTAGCCAGCCAGTCTTGCTTCCTTGGCAAGCTTTATGTCAGCGAGAGACCCTATCTCCAAAATTAAAAAATAAATAAGCTCCTGAGGAAAGACAACAAGGCTGACCTCTGTGCTCTCTTTCTCTCTCTCTCTCTCTCTCTCTCTCTCTCTCTCTCTCTCTCTCTCACACACACACACACACACACACACACACACACACACAGATAAATAGCATACAGTTAAATTAGTTACAAGTGTAATGCCCATTCTCCCCCCCAATCCTGAGGATCAAGCCCATTGCCTAATGCATGCTAAGCAAACATTGTTCCTTTGAGATACAGTCCCAGCCAAACATAGTAATTTTTAAAGTGTTACTTATTTGTGTGTATCTGTGTGTAGGGCCTTTTGCTGATGCAAAGGAATGCCGGACACTTGAGCTGCTTTACATGTCCAGCTTTGTGTGGGTGGCTTGGGCATTTAACCCAAGCAGCAGGCTTTATATTTGTAGACAAGCACCTTTAACTACTGAGCCATCTTCTCAGCCCTAAACTTAGTTATTTTTCATCTTGAATGGGTATGCCAGGGCCCCTTGCCACTGCAAATGAACTCCAGATGCATATACTACATTGTGTATCTGGCTTTACAAGTAAGCGCCTTAATCTCTGAGTCATCTCTCCCATCCTACTTTTTCTTTTTAAAAAAAATTGTGTTTGTATGTATTGTATGTATATATGTGCATGGTAGGGTTTCTTGCCATTGTAAAGGAATGCCAGATACATGTACCACTTTGCATCTAGCTTTACATGTGTGCTGGGGAATCGAACCTGGGCCAGCAGGTTTTGCAAGCAAGTCTGTTTAATTACTGAGCTATCTCCCCATTCCCACACTACTTTTTTTTTTAATAGTGATGAGCCTTGGATTCTAGAAATTCATATACTAAACAAGACAAATACTTGAATCAGGAAACCTGTTTTTGTTTCATTGTTTTGTTGATTCGTTTGCTTTGTTGTTGAGCAAAACTTATAGAAGTTCCTATAAACCACAAGGTACTTACTGAAAAGATGCGGTGGCACATGTCTTTAATCCCAGCACTCAGAGGCTGAGGTAGGAGGATCTCCATGAGTTTGAGGCCAACCCTGACACTACATAGTGAATTCCCGGTCAGCCTGGACTAGATGGAGACCCTACCTTGAAAAAAAAATAGACAGACAAACAAAAAATTCTAACTAGTGGAGGTAGAGACAGAAGTAGAGCTCAACTTTCATGTCTCTCTGTTCTTCCTCCCTCACCAGGGGCATCCACTGTTAGTTATATTGTTACCAATCATGTGGCTGAGGGTTCTTTTGCTCTTCCTGGATAGAAATCATGGCTAGGCAAGAAGCCTTTGAGATACCAGGCTCTAACGGGTTTTGTTTCCCATCATTAGGTGGTGGTGGTAGTTAGGTAGAAGCAGTGCAGTTTCACCCTTCATTGCTGTAGTGCCCCTAGAGGCCTTGGGTAGTGAGACCTGTGTTGGTTTGAATGAAATGTCCCTCCTAGGCTCATGTGTTCTGAATCATTGTTCCCCAGCTGGTGGCAGTTTGGGAAAGTTGTGGGGCCTTTGGGAGGTGGAGCCTTGCTGGAGGAGGTGTGTTGCTGGGCCCCAAGCCTAGGGCTCAGACTGCTTTCTTCTTGCTGCTGTGGAGGGAGAAGCCCGCCTGCTCTTGCATGCTTTCCCTATCATGATGCCTGTAAGCTGAAATACATCCTTTCCTTCCATAAGCTACTTCTGCTCAGGTGTTTTTATCTCAGCAACGAGAAGGTGTTTGCTCTGGGACCCTTCTTCCTGCAAGCTAGAGTCTCCAGGCGAGCCCCTGGCATTCTGACCCATGGCAGCAGCCTGTACTCAACTCTCAGCCTAGACTGTAAGGAGGCCCTTGTCCCTGAAGACTTGCCAGCTCTCTGGAGCTCTGCTGGCGACCAAGGCTGCAGGCTCTCTTCTCTGGCTCCTCACTGGCCATTATCAGTTCCTGCTCTCTTAATCTCTCTAGTTGTGCTTCCCTTTCCTTCCGCCTGGCTGAGCTCACACTGTTCAGCTGCTTCTTATCAGTGACTGCCTCTTTAGGACAACATTCCGGAGCTGGGGTACAGCTGAGGTACCTGCTGCTGTAGGGAGCATCCTGAGGGCCACTGAGGAATTGATGCACCAGGCACTACTTGTGGCTGGGATCACACAGGCTCACAGGGAGGGGCAGGTGTTATCACCAGCAGGCATTCATGGACAGTTTGGGACCAGGTACCATATCTGACACCATGGGCAGATCCAGACCTACAGGCACTGGTGGCTCCTGCTTCGGCTGTCAAGGGGCGAGTGCCAGAGCTTGCACTGGGAAGCTAGGGCCTCGAGTTTGGGAACTTGGCACTGGTTACAAGCAGGTTATTGAGGGCACCACACATTTTCAGCTGCCAAACCCCTGTGCCTTCACAGTTGGGTTCTCATGGTGCCAATAAGATGTTTAGCTGTCAAACTTGAGAGTAGTGAGCACAGTGACCACATGATTACGTTCTCACAGGGCCTGTCTGAGGCCAATGCTGCCACCCAAGGCCAGTTTTTGTTAATCCTTTCTCCCTCTACTGCTGTTACCATTCTCACTGCTTGCCAGTCCCTCTGCTGCCTTTCAGTGTCCAGTCGAGAAGAGAGTCTTTATTGGGTCTAATGCTGCAACCTCAGGAGAGGTAACGCAGCCCACTTACTGAGTGTAACAAAGTGAGTTACTTTGTTGTTGCTGGGACAGAGCAGCTTTTTGGAAAGAAAGGGCTTTAATTCAGCTTATAGTTTCCAGGGGAAGTTTCACGACAGGGAGAGGAGGCATGGTAGGCTAGAGCAGGAAGCCCTCCATATCTCACCAGAGTCAGGAAGGAGAAAGAGGAAGGCTGAAGGACCATGTGGTGCTGGACCCTCATGCAGTGCCTCACTTCCTCCAGCCAGGCTCCACCTCCTGAATGTTTCCACAGCCTTCTGCAAATAATTACTCCAATACAGAAGCCTGTATTGTACGGGGTGGGGGTCATTTTACAGCAAACCACCATACTGAGAAGAGTGCCTAAGCAGCCAGTCTGTAGCCTGGGAGGCGTGTTTGGACCTCTCACAGCCATGTGTTTGGAGATCACAGCCTTTTCTCTTAGCACCACTCACGCTTCACAGGAAATTTACCAAACAGCTGAGCCATTTCTCCAGCCGAAGCATGTTTTCATAGAAAATATATTCATTTAATCTGAAGTTACATAATTGTCTTTAGAGTATAAAAAGATCACTATTTTATTTTGTTACTATATTGATTGACAAATGTTTGTGAGGGCTGGGTGATTGCTCAGTGGTTAAAGGTACTTGCTTGCAAAGCCTGCCAGCCTGGGTTTCTGCAGATCTCACATATAGCCAGATGCACAAAGTGGTGCATATATCTGGAGTTGACTTGTAACATCAAGAGGTCCTTAGGTGCCTGTATACACACACACACACAAAAAAAAAAAAAAAAAATTAAACCTGAGAAATCTACAAGTAGACCAAACTAAAGTTGAAGTCTTCATAGTTCATGTGTGTCAGAATGCTCCTCATTGAGTTTTGCACATATCTACTAGTTACATATGGAATATTTAACTTTGGCACGGTGGCTGTATCATAGTGAAAGATGTTTATCTGGTATAAATGATTTCTAAATTTATTTAATAATGTCGAGAGTCTTTTTGTACCAGTAATCTGAAGATTTAAAAAATATTTAAGTACTGGAGAGATGGCTCAGCAGTTAGGGTTCTTGCCTACAAAGTGTAAGGACCTGGGTTTGTTCCCCAGCACCCTTGTAAAGCCAGATGCACAAAGTGGCGCATGCATCTGGAGTTCGTTTGCAGTGACTGGAGGCCTTGGCATTCTCTCTGTCTCTTCTCTCTGTCTCTCTTTGCTTGTAAATAAATAAATTTTAAAAAATTAAATTAATTTGCAGGTGTGTGTTTGTGTTTGTAGATGAATAGACACTCTAGGCATTATTGCTGCCTTCAGGAATCTGCTTGCAGCAATGACCAGACACATGGACCACTTTTTGTGTCTACCTTATATCTTGGGAATTGAATCCAGGCCAGTAGGTTTTGCAAGCAAGCACCTTTAACTGCTGAGCCATCTTTCTTAACTCCTAGTCTGGAGATTTGACAGTGGCTAAAATAAGACAAAAACCTTTTCTTCATGGGGAGTTTATATCTAAACAAAGAATAAAGGACATTTATTGAGTTCTTTCTGTATGCTATTATGTCAGTTATTTTGTATACAGTGTTTTATTTTCGACTGATAATCCTGAGATCGACACTATTACCTCCAATTCACAAAGCAAGGGTGCAGGGACATAGAACTTAAGCGCTTCACACGAAAGCAGCTCACTTGGTCAGACATTATATCTGGGATGTGTGCTTTCTCGAGGCTAGAGCAATGGTTCAGTTGGTGAAGCCCTTGCCCTGCCAGCATGAGGACTGGAGCTCAGACCCTGCGTCTATGTAAGTGCTGGAGGTGTGGCAGGCAGCCTACCTGGAAGCCCAGTTTTGGGGAGGTAGACTTGGGATTCCCCAGGGCAAGCTGGGTAGCTATGCTAGCCAGATTGATGATCCCTGGGTTCACGTGAGAGATCCTGTCTCAGAAAACAGGGTGGAGAGCGATTAAGACACCCCTCCATCTGCTTCTCACTTCAGTAGTAGGCACACACCCACACGAGCACAGGCACTCCTCCCCCACACATACTGACAACACATGCACACACACACCACACACAAAATGTCTTGAGATACAGTTTTTGGCAGTTCCTTAGAAATGAGGTAAAACTCCCAGCGTTACAGAAAGGTTCTTCAGATACTGGGTGAATTTTGCATATAATTTGATGGTAGTATATGAGTGAAATAATTTAAAGGTAAAATTTTGGTCTTGGATCTATTTCTCATTTGCCTTAATATTTTGCTACTAGCAAACAGATAAAAAGTAAGACTGAGGATTTCTCCACAACTACATAAATAGTAATTAAAGTTTTGTAATTATACAAGTGGAGTTTAAATTTTTAATTTAATGTATATATATATATATATATATATATATATATTTATTCATTTTCAAGCAGAGAGAGAGAGAAAGAGAGAGAACCAGGGCCACCACCTTGTGGTTCTGGCTTATGTGGGTCCTGGGGAATTGAACCCAGGGCTTTAGACACTGGAGGCAAGTGCCTTAACCGCTGAGCCATCTCTCCAGCCCTAATTTGATGTATATTTTGAGAAAGAAAAAATGTATATTTTTGAGAAAGTTGTCAGTTTTCATTCATTAAAATACACAGATGTTTATTTTAGTACAAACTGTTTTGCTTAGAATCTTCTAATAAAGGTCTGAGAGTGAGGGCTGGAGAGGATGAGCAAAATGCTCACTGCATAAGCTTTATAATGTGAAATTAGCTCCTCAGAATCTGTGTGAAAATCTGGGTATGGTGATGTGTGTCTGTAATCCCAAGGCTGGAGAGGAAGAGACTGGAGCATGCCTGGCCGGTTTGTTTAGTCCTATCGGTGACCTTCAGGTTCAGTAAAAACCACCTCACAAGTAAGATAGTCGGCCTCTGCCCACATGCACATATGCACAAACACCACACTTGGAAAGGTTGAAGGTCCAAAAGTTTTGATGTGATCTTAAGTTATTTACTTCACTTTGCAGACTCAGAAGTCCTGAGAGAAAGCTCAGATGAAGACTCTCTGCTCGAATGGTTGAACACTTTTCGGCGCACAGGAAACACAACTCGAAGTGGACAAAATGGGAACCAAACTTGGAGAGCTGTGAGTCGAACCAACCCCAACAATGGCGAGTTTCGGTTTAGTCTGGAAATCCACATAAATCATGAGAATAGAGGATTTGAAGTTCCTGGAGAAGATAATGTGGACATTCCTGTGTTGGCTGTTAACAGAGATCTCATTAGAAATAGGCAGCAAAGACCAGCTAGTCCTGTGGCTAGGCGAACAAGAAGCCATACGTCAGTGAATTTCAGTGGTGGTAGTTACAATGTTCCAAGAAGCAGCGGTGGTTCAAGGGGGCAGAATCCAGTGGCAGGATCATTTTCAACACGGGGAAGGTCAAATAGAATTGGAAGAACAGGTGACATTCCTAGAACTAGAGCTCCCGGCAGTAACGTTAGCAGTCACCCGAACCAGTCAGATGGGAGGGACCTCAGACCAAGGTGGGGGCAGCGCTTTGGAGCAGCCCATGTTTGGGAAAATGGAGCTAGAAGCAATGTTACAGTGAGGAACACAAACCAAAGATTAGAGCCAATAAGATTCCGGTCTACTTTCAGTAGTCGAAGCCGCTCACCAATTCAGAGGCAGAGTGGCACTGCTCTTCATAGTTACCAAAGGGAAGGTAGACCTGTCCAGCCCAGCAGCAGGAGAAGGTCTGTTAGGAGAAGAGGCATACCTAGTGTCTTAGGGGAACAAGATGGAGAACGCAGAGCTGCTGCAGGCACCCCGTTCTCTAACTCGAGACTGGTGTCGAGAATAACAGTAGAAGAAGAAGAAGCCAGCAGGTCCTCAGCTGCTGTACGACGACATCCGACAATCACACTAGACCTTCAAGTAAGAAGGATTCGTCCTGGAGAAGGCGGCGATTGGGATAGTGTTGCGAGTAGAACCCGCTCTCGAGTAGGCCTAGCGGCAAACACAGCTGAAAACAGCAGCGGGGGATTCCGGCGAACCGTCTCTCGTTTAGACCGGTCAGGTGTTCGAACCTACGTTAGCACCATAACAGTTCCTCTGGGGAGAATTTCAGAGAATGAGCTCGTTGAGCCATCCTCGGTGGCTTTTCGGTCAATTGTAAGGCAGATTGTGACTGGGTTTGGAGAACTGAGTTCTCTAATGGAGGCGGAGGCCGAGTCTGAGGTTCAGAGAAACGGTCAGGCCTCAGCAGAGGAGAGCTTGGACCTGAGTAACCTGGGTTCAGTTCCCGATAGCAGCCAGCACAGTGAGGACTCCTCACAGGGCAGGGAAGGCCTGGAAGGTAGTACTGAGATGCTAGTTGGAAGTGAGGACACCCAGCCGCAGGCTCCGGGTCGCAGACAGTTGCGGAGTATGAGCAGTTTAGTGGACACGGGCACGTTACCTATTCTGCGCCTTGCTCACTTCTTCTTATTAAACGAAGGTGACGATGGCGACCCGGTTCACGGGTTAACGGTTCACGGGTTAACGAAAGAGCAGATTGACAACCTCTCCACCAGGAGCTATGAGCATGATGGCATGGAGAGAGAGTTCAGTCAGGTCTGTAGTGTTTGCATCAGTGACTATGTCACTGGGAATAAGCTCAGGCAATTACCTTGTATGCACGAATTTCACGTTCACTGTATCGATCGGTGGCTCTCGGAGAACTGCACTTGTCCAGTCTGTCGGCAGCCTGTTTTAGGATTTGATGAAGCCAACAATGGGTAAAACGACAGGCTCTGTTAAGATGTTATATTTTACTTACACTGAGTAGTTTTGTTGGCTTACTTGTAATGAGCTAACCAGGATGAAAAAATGACAGATTATAGTTTGAACTATTTTTTGTGTGCTTTTTTTAACTTGTTAAAAAGAGGTCATTTATATAAAATTTACAATATAGATGTTAAATTATCCAAAATATAGAAAAGTTAATATCGCTATAACCAAATAACCTTTAAGATGTTTTTATTTTGATAATTTTGTCATGCCAGGCACTTTTGTATCTGCACAACTCAGTGTGTTAAAATTAATATTCTTTTTCTTAATAATATAGTAGACTGTATGTAGATTTTCAAGTTTTATAGGCTTAGTACTATGTTCAGACATTGGTATCTAAACCTTTCTAAGGATGTTTGGCTGGATGTTTACTAAATATATCTAAGTTACTTGAAATAATAATTTAACACGTGGCATATGTATATGTATATATGGAAACATAATTTTATGGTTAAAATATCCAGGCTAAAAACTACAAGTTTGATTCTTATCTAAGCCTTTGGGCTTATACTGTATATGGTACAGTGTTTAATATTGACAAGACCATCTCTGAGAAATGTGAATTAAGATATCATTTAAAAGAGATAATGTACTGAAGCGTCTCTGACAATCTGACTTATAAAGCAAGCAATACTTAATACTGAACAAATGTTTCTTTATTCATACATGGAAAATGTAAACATATAGATTATATGATGTTCATTCTTTTTGTAACTTTTTTTGAAATTTCAAACAATTTTTTGAATTAAATAGAGTATGCAGTATGCACAATTTCTCAAATTTAGTTTTAAAATCTAAAAAAAGTTTAAAAAAGGAAACTCATAGAAAATATGTTAAGCTTAATTGGAGGCCAAAAAACTACAAATAAGACAAAACGTTTAAAAGAATATAGAATTTATATAAGCACAAAGTATACATAGAAGATCTATTTCTACTAATAAATATTAAAACAACGACTGTATGTGAACTATTTTTTTCCTATTCTACTACAGCTTATTCATCCTCAAAATATTTATTCCATACTAGATAGCAAGCATAGTTAACAAGTGTCAAGGATTCCCTAGGTGACAAATACATGAAAGTCCCTGTCTTTTTAAAAAAATACTTATTTGCAAGTAGAGAGAGAGAGAGAGAGAGAGAGAGAGAGAGAGAGAGAGAGAGAGAGACAGAGAGAGACAGAGACAGTCAGAAAGAATGTGCCTCCAGCTGCTCCACACAAACTCCAGATTTATGCACCACTTTGTATGTCCAGTTTGACATGGTCACTGGGGAATTGAACCCAGGTTCTTAGGCTTTGCAGGCAAGTGTCTTAACCCCTGAGCCATCTCTTCAGCCTGAAAGTCCCTGTCTTAATGAAAAAGGTTCATTTGTTCTTAGAAGGTTAAAAAAAAGAATCAGTTGGTAAAATCAAGTTTCGTTTTCATGTTTGCTTATGAACACATGATAAGAAAATACTTCAAGGTCCGGTTCTGAGAAGTTTAGAAATATCTCCACATTTAACTTTTCTTTTTAAAAAATACATTATTTTAGCAGAAGGAGAGAGTTTGGGTGCACCAGGGCCTCTTGCTGCTACAAACACACTCCAGATACGTGCATCACTTTATGCCTCTGCCTTTACTGTGTACCGGGGAATTGAACTCAAGCCAGTAGGCTTTACAAGCAAGCACCTTTAAATGTTGAGCCATCTCCTTAGCCCCCAGCTTTTCTTAATTAATAATTATGTTCATTGGGTTAGATGTATGCCCAGAGATGTTATATAGACACAGTAAAGGATTGTGTAAAAGTTAACACTTTAGGAGTCCTTCATGCCAACCCAGGGGCATTGCACTGCTGTGGGTAGGTGGGTGGGTGGATCTGCCGCTCTCCAGCATCCTTTCTCAATGTAAACCCACCTGCCCACTAACACAGGGCTGCTGCATGGAGTCCACTGTTCCTTGGGTACCCCCCCTTCCCTGAGACTGCCCCTGTCAGTCTTTCCCATCCACCCAGTCCTCCACACCACTGTGGGCGAATCTGCTGCTTCCTGGCACCCTCCTCACCACATCTGTTTTCATAAGTCCTTCCCAGTGGCCAGCGGAGCCAGCCATCTACCACGCCTTGTCATTCTTGGGAGCCCTTCCTGCCACTTCCCCGCACCCTTCTCACACCAGCTCCTGTGTGTCCTACTTTCTGGTCTGGACACATCACACCATGCAGGTGTAGACTATTTCCTGCTTGATGTGCTCCTCTCCCTTTCACCACGAGTACACTCACACACGGTCTATTCCTCCCAACTTTGACCTTGCTGTTACCTGGTGTGAGTCCCTACATTTTCAGCAACAGTATCTCCAGATGGGCGAATCCCAATGAGAAACAACACAGAAAACCAATATGAAGTATATGTATATCCCCCCCCCCAAAAAAAAAGTCCAATCCCCATAGTAGAAGCTGCTTGTGAGAGCTGCTTACAGGAAATCCTAAAGAATTAAGCCGATTCTAAATACATACAATAAACTTAAAGAGGACATGAATAAAGGCCAGAGAAAATTACAAAAGAGCATAAAATGACATGAAGTCAAACCAGGATATGAACATGGAATTAAATAAAGAGAAAAATGCTAAAGAAAAACCAAACAAAGATGCAACAGGTTAAATAAAAAATTCCTGGAAAGTCTTACCAGTAAAATTGACCATGTGGAAGACTGACTATCAAGGTTTGAGGACAAGGTAGAGGAAATAGATCAAGTAGCCAGAATCAGAATCATAGTTAAAAACTATGAGCAGAACATGAGAGATACCTGGGACACCATGGAAAGAACAAGTCTTTGAGTATTAGGCCTAGAAGAAGAACTTCATCCCAAAGAAAAAGAAAATATTTTCAGTAAAATTGAGAAGAAAACTTCCCATGTCTAGAAAAACATACATGATACAACACCAAATAAGACCAGAAAAGAAACTCACCATGTCATGTGTTCAAAATGTCAATACACAGAACAAAGAAGGGGTCCTGAATGTGCTAGAGAAACAAGTCACATAAAAAGGCTATTCAGAATAAAAGTCACATAAAAAGGTTATTCAGAATAACACCCAGTTTTTCAATGTTCATTGAAAGCCAGAAGAGTGTAGAATGATGTATTCCTAGTATTAAAAAAATAAAAAAAATGGGAGTTGGTTCTTTGAAAAGATAAACCCTTAGCCAACCTACACAAAAGGAAGAGATGATTCAAATGAATGACGTTAGAGACGAAGAGGGAGACATAACAGATGCACCTTGTACATCTGGCTTTATGTGGGTACAGGGGAATTGAACTTGGGCCATTGGGCTTTGCCAGCAAGTGCCTTTAACCACTGATCCATCTCCTTAGCCAACATACAAAATTCTTAGTAAAATACTTGTAAACTGAATTCAAGAACAAAGTAGATCATACACCATGATCAAGTAGGCTTCATTCCATAGATGCAGGTATGGTTCAACATACATAATTAGTAATTAATCACATTGACTCAAGGACAGAAGTCACATGATCATCTCAACAGATGCAGAAAGGCCTTTGATAAAATTCATTACCCCTTCATGATAAAAGATCTGGATAAGCTGGGGGTGAAAGGAGCATATTTCAGTTTAGTAAAGGTTTCATATGGCAAACCTATAGCCAACATTATTCTAAATAGCTTCAGGCATTCCCAGTAAGACTAGGAAAAAGACAAGTGTGTCCACTCTCTCTCTTCTTATTCAACATAGTACTTGAAATCTTAGCTAGAGAAATAAGACAATAAAAGGAATACAAGTAGGAAAGGATGAAGTTAAAAGTGTCTATTTGCAGATATGGCCCTATACATAAGGGTCCCTAAAGATTCTACCAGAAAACCCGTGCTTAAAAACACTTAGCAAAGTGGTACGATACAAATTAACATGCAAAAATCATTAGCTTTCTTATATGCCAAGGACAAACACCCAGAGAAAGAAATCAAGGAAACAATCGCATTCACAGTAGCTTCAAAAAATACCTCTGAGGGATGGAGAGATGGCTCAGCAGTTAAGGCACTTGTCTGCAAAGCTTGATGATCTGGGTTCGATCCCCCAATGCCCACATAAAGCCAGATGGACAAAGAAAGGGGCATGCGCATCTGGAGTTTGCTTGCCAATTCTGTCTGTATCTCTATCTCTGCTTGCATATAAATAAAAAAAACCTTGGAATAAAGTTAAAGAAGTGAAAGACCTCAGCAATATAAACAATAAAACACTGAAGAAAGATTGTAGAAAGAAACTGTAGAGGACTACAGTGAAAGAAGGCCTCCCATGTTGACGGATCTGAAGAATTAATATCACAAAGATGCCCAGCACAACTGAAAGCAGTGTCCACATTTGGTGCAATTCCAATAAAAAATTCCAGCACCATTCTTTACAGAAATAGAAAAACACGAAATTCATAGAGAAGCACAATAGACTCCAGAGAGCCAAAACTCATCAGCAAAAAGAATTCTGCTGGAGGTATCTTCCGTAGAGTTTGATGAGGTTATACTACAGAGCCACAGCAATAAAAACAGACACATGGGTCAGTGGAATTGAATGGAAGGCGGCCTGATTTTTGACACCCAAAAAATACACGTCGGTGAAAAGACCACATCTTTAACAAAATGGTGTTTGAAAAATTAGATATCCATGTGTCGCTAAGTGAAGCTAGATCCTTATCTCTTACTCAGTACAAAAATTCCTAATGGGCCAAAGAATGCAATGTGAGTACTGAAAATATGAAACTGCTAAAGGAATAAAATAATGGATTGCACTACAAGGTAGAGCATACGTGGACATTTTCTGAATGGGACTCTACTTGCTCAGGGCATATAATCAACCATTGACAAATGGGAGTATGTGAAATTCAAGAGCTTTTGTATTGCATAAGAAATGGTCAAGTGGGGCTGGAGAGATGGCCCAGCAGTTAAGGAACTTGCCTACAAAGCATAATGACCTGAGTCTGATCCCCCAGTACCCACATAAAAGCCAGATGCACAAAGAGGCACATGCATCTGGAGTTCCTTTGCAATGGCTGGAGGTCCTGGTGTGCCCATTCTCTCTGTCTCTTTTCTCTCTCTGTTTGCAAATAAATATTTTTTTAAATATTTTATTTATTTATTTGAGAGAGAGAGACATAGAGAGGGAGAGAGAGAGAGAGAGAGAGAGAATGGGCACGCCAGGGCCTCCAGCCCTCTTGTGCACCTGGCTTTACATGGGCACTGGGGAATCGAACTCAGGTCCTTCTGTATTGCAGGCAAACACCTTAACCGCTAAGCCATCTCTTCAGCCCGCAAATAAATATTTTAAAAGTTGCCCAAATGTGTGTGTGTGTGTTTTAAAGAAATAAACAAGTGAAAAGGCAGCCTACAGAATGGGAGAAAATCTTTACCAGCTCTGTATCCGATAGAGGATTAATATCTAGAATATACAGAGAACTTACTTTAAAACACCCAGAAAATGAGTAACCCAATTAGAAAGTGGGGTATGGAACTGAACAAGAGAGATTTCAAAGAAGAAATGCAAAGGCTAACAATTGTCCATCATGCTTAGATATCAGGGAAATGAAAATTACAACTACTTTCAGATTCTATCTCATTTGTGTCAGAATTACTAGCCCCCCCCCAAAAAAAGACAACAAATAGTAAGGGTGTTGGGAAAATTGGACCCTTAGTCACTTTTTGTGGGAATACAGGCTGATGCAGCCACTTTGGAAATCAGCATGGAGGTTTCTCAAACAGCTAAAAATACATGACCTAGTGTGGTGGCTTAAATCAGATGTCCTCCATAAACTCGTGTTTTGCATGCTTGGTCTCCAGCTGATGGAATTTTAGAGATGAGACCTTGCTGGAAGAGGTGTATTATGGGGGGCAGGCTTAGGGGTGTTCCCCCTTGTCAGAGTTCATCTCACTCCCCTGCTGCTGTTTTCCACCTGCTATGGCAGAGGTGATGTCCAGCCTCTGTTCATGCCATGCTTTCCCTGCCATTGTGGAACTCCCATTGAGACCGTGAGCCAAAATAAAACCGTTCCTCCCATCAGCTGCTTTTGGGCAGGTGTTTTGTCCTAGTAATGTGAAAGTAACTATAACATCTGGTATACCACTCCTGGGCTCATCCCCAAGGACTGTACACTCTGTTTCCGTTATGGTTATTATTCCTTCATTCATAACAGCTAGGATATGAATACAGCCTAGATGCCCATCAACTGATGAATGGATGGTGAAGATGTGCTACATCTATCCAATGGAGTTTTATTCAGCTGTAAAGAACAATGAAATTATGATAGTTACAGATGGATGGAACTGGAAAAGATGATACTGAGTGAGGTAACCCAGGCTCAGAAAAACAAAGGCTGCTGGTTATCTTTCATGTGGGTCTTAGTTTTGAATTTCTAGATTTTTTGGTGTCAATTGGAACATATATCTGTTGAAACCATGGAGCTAGAGAAGGGACTCTGTCTGTGGGTTTGTTGGGGGATGGCAGAACACATTGTACATGGAATCAGCGGTGGGTAATAGAGTAAAAGGTTTAATCAGGGATAAAGGTTGAGAGTGAGGAAGAGAGGGGTGGAGGAAAGATGAACCAACTCTAAGCAAGTGTGGTGGTGTTGGTGATGGCTTCTCTCTCTCTGCTTGGACCTGTGAAAGGGGCCAGCCTCTTTCTCCATTATGGAACTTCCCCCAGATCTGTAACGTCAATAAATCCCTTCCTCCCATAACTGTGCCTGGTTTAGAGGTTCATTTCAGTGCAGGGGTTGATAATTACTATTAGTGAATTGCTTTGTTGTTGAAATCAGCGTCTTGCCCAGGCTGGCCTTGAGCACATATTCTTTTTGCCTGAATCTACTTAGTGCTGGGGTTACATGCATGTGCCAGTGCCCAGCTTTTTTTTTGGCAAATGTTGACTATTGTATCTGTGAAGACTGAATTCACTTCTATACATATAATTTTGTATATATGCTGCAGAAGCAAGCACAACTCCTATATTTTTACTTCTTTAAAAAATAGCAGTACCACATTTGTTCTGGAAAATGAACACTTTCAGATGTATGTTTTTCTTCTTTTAATTTCCTTTGATGATGGAACCACACTTGTTTTTAATACATACATACACTGCTTCTTATGTATTTAATTATAAAAATGTACTTTTATTACATGGAGACTTTTATGTTAACCCTTTTAATAACAAGATTCTGTACATGCTTTGTTTTCTTAAAATGGCCTATCTCCTCCTCTATGTCTGACATTCCTTATTTATTTATTTATTTATTGGTTTTCTGAGGTAGGGTCTCACTCAAGCCCAGGCTGACCTGGAATTGTGGTCTCGAACTCATGGCAACTATCCTAACTCTGCCTCCCAAATGCTGGGATTAAAAGCATGTACCACCATGCCTGGCTTTCTTTAATTTTTTTTTTAAAAATATTTTATATTTATTTTCAAGCAGAGAGAGAACACACTCACACACAGAGAGATAATGGGTGGGCCAGGACCTCTAACTGCTGCAAACAAACTCCAGATGTATGCATCACTTTGTGCATCTGGCTTTACATGGTACTGTGGCATTGAACCCAGGTCATTAGGCCTTGAAGGCAAGTGCCTTAACTGCTCAACCGTCTCTATAGTTCCTAAATATTATTTTTTTGTATTTATTTCAGTGAGGGGTTGGGGTTTATGTACACATCAGAGCCTCTTGCAATTGCAAATGAACTTCAGACACATGTACAACTTTGCGCATCTGCTTTATGTGGGTACTGGGGAATTGAACCCAGGCTAGCAGGGTTTGCAAGCTAGTGCCTTGTAGTCAGCTTTCTAGTTGCTATACAGAAAGAACCCAAACAAAAGCAGCTTGTGGAGGAATGGGTTTATTAGGCTTACGGACTCAAGGGGAGACTCCATCATGACAGGGAAAATGATGACGAGCAGAGGGGTGGACATCACCTCCGCCACAGCACTGCAAACAGCGGCAGGATGGTGTGCCAAACACTGGCAAGGGGAAGCTGGCTTATAACCCCCATAAACCCACCCCAACAACATAGCTCCAGTGAGGTTGTCAAGCCCAAATTGCCATCAGCTGAGGATCTATCAATTAGAACACATTCATTTGTTTGTGGGGGACACCTGGATCAAACCATGACGGTTCGCCCCTGACTCCCACAAACTAATAATCATACATGATGTAAATACAATGTGTTCAGCTCAACTCATAAGTCCCCTCATAAGTCCCCACAGCTTTCAACTGAGCCATAATATCAAAAAATAAACCTGTAATGGCACAGAACATTCACACTGCAAAACACGAGACACGCCAAAAACAGATTGAACCAATAGGAGATTTAAAACAAGCAGGGAAATCTCACTCTCTAACTCCAAACTCAATGATCCTGCATTTGAACAAGTCTCTTGGAAATTTGATTCCGCCCCTCCAGCTCGGCTACTCACAGTCTGGGAAACTTCATCCGGTGCTGGCAGCTCGCCTGGCAGCCATCCATAGTCCTGGAATTCATTGGGTCTCCATTGCAACCCACAGTTCATCCTCATGGCTTCATCAGGCTCCCATGAAGGCAAGTTAGCACATCTGCTTCACATTGCCGATGGCCATTTTTCAAAAACAAAACTGTGTTGCAAATCCAATGGCCCTCTCTTCTTGCACTTGTTATATTCCACAGAACCGGGTGGGCTATTAACTTGTTAATCCAGGGGGGTACAGAGCATTCAGGCCCCTTACTTCAAAGAGTCTGCATTCTTCCTGTTGTTCCGATGCAGATCACCTGGCCCAATCTCAATGGTTGTCATCTCTCGAACAGTTGCAGCTGAATGGGCAGCAGTTTTGCCCCATCTCCTTCTGCTCACACCAATCCATTTTACATAAAGCAACCCTGCACAGGTTCCCAGGACCCAGGTAGGCAGAACGCAGCAAGCCTCTCACACAAACTGCTTCTGGCACCGTCCTGACAAAGTTCTTTCTCACCCTTGTAAGCCAAACCTCACAGTCCATAGTTCTTACTTCATTTAGGTCTTTCAACTCCGACCAGAATGGTCTGTCAAGCACTGTGAGGCGTCTCTTAGGATGAGATTTCAAATCCCTCCACATTCCTCCTGCAGATCACTTCCAAAAGGCCAAGCCACAAAATCAGGGTTCTAGCAGCAATAGATGACCCCACATCCTGGTACCATAACTGTTGTAGTCAGCTTTCTAGTTGCTGTACAGAAAGAACCCAAGCAAAAGCGGTTTGTGGAGGAATGGGTTTATTTGGCTTATGGATTCAAGAGGAGAATTCATCATGGCAGGGAAAGCAATGGCATGAGCAGAGGGGTGGACGTCACCTCCACCACAGCACTGCAAACAGTGGCAGGAAGGCGTGCCAAACACTGGCAAGGGGAAGCTGGTTTATAACCTCCAGAAGCCCACCCCCAACAACATAGCTCCATCGAGGTTGTCAAACCCAAATTGCCATCAGCTGAGGATCTATCAATCAGAACACATTCATTTGTTTGTGGGGGACACCTGGATCAAACCATGACATGCCTTTAATTGCTGAGCCAGCTCGCTAGCCCCCATGCTTATTTTTAACTACTACCTGAAGTAATACGTCTGCAGATCATCTTCTCTTTGTGTCTACCAGGCACAGTAGGCACAGACCCTTGATAATTTGATAATTTGAGGGCCCATCTTTTGTTCAGTTTCTTATAAAACTAGTTATGAGGTAGAATAGAATATAGTTCAGCTTGGCTTTTATTTATCTTTTTAAAAATATTTTATTTATTCATTTTCAAGCA
>PVHP010012175.1:0-24098 GCA_004024765.1 Zapus hudsonius
TTCCCTTCCATTTTTATTGGGAGACAAGGTCTTACTAAGTTGCCCAGGTGGTCTCAAACCTGCAACTCTCCTTGCCTTAGTCTTCCTAGTATCTTATGTGCAGTAAAAGATCTTTTAAAAATATTTATTTACGAGAGAGAGAGAGAGAGAGAGA
This sequence comes from Zapus hudsonius, assembly GCA_004024765.1. NCBI lineage: Eukaryota > Metazoa > Chordata > Mammalia > Rodentia > Dipodidae > Zapus > Zapus hudsonius. The sequence goes on from PVHP010012175.1 coordinate 155, forward strand.
GAGAGAGAGAGAGAGAGAGAGAGAGAGAGAGAGAGAATGAGAATGTGTGCATCAGGGCTTCTAGCCACTGCAGATGAACTCCAGATGCATGTGCCACTTTGTGCATGTGGCTTTCTTGGGTACTGGGGAATCAAATCAGGGTCCTTAGGTACTAGAGGCAAGTGCCCTTAACCACTGAGCCATCTCTCCAACCCATAGATTTGCCTTTATTCTAATTAAGAGGTGTAGTTATTAACACAATGGCATTAATTTTAAAGCATTTTTAGTAATTTTAGTATACTTCTGTCAAGCCTCTTAGTCTGCCTTATTAGTGGCGTATTGCTTTCTTTTCCTTTTTACTTACCTGAGTTCAAGGGAAAACACTAATTTAAAGTAGATTGGTTGGCTAAAATAAGTAGATTCAAGAGAAAAACTAATTGGGATATTAACTACTGATGCTGAAATTCAAGATTATGGTGATCGAGTTTTTAAGTTTATTTTTCACACTGTACAGTATAGTTTTATTATTTAAAAAGTTAGAACATAAAAGAATAAAAGCAAAATTGCTTTTTCAGTCTATAATCAGGTGACATCTATTGTGGGTATTAATATTAGTTTGCTAACTACTGGGAAGATTCTTGGTCACTTTATACCTTCAATTTTGCAAAGCTTGCTTTAGAACTTTGGTGGTGTTGCTTGGTTGAGTGTAAGTTGCATTGCTCTTTCTAGCATAAGTGGACCATGTTTGTAGGTTTTGCTTTTCCTTGTCATGATTTAGATGGGGATGACCTCCATACTCAGAGCATTCTTACTCTGACCCTTGACATTTCTCTTTCAGTCAGTTTAAGTAAATCATTTTGTTCTTCAGTATTTGGGCAAGGGATTGTTAGACTAGAATTTAAAGATTAAAAATGATCAAACATTAGATTTTTATCTTGACAATTACTCCTCTATGAGTTAAAACAGCTGAGCTATGGAAAGAATATAACATGGTTTTATATGTCATCTTGAGGACATAGTTTAGAGATACACTTTTCTAGTGGCTTAGAATCAAGTGTGAATTTGTGTTGGGGTCCTGCCAATTGTTAACTAAACTTTGAGAAAGACACTTCGTTTCTGTGAAGCTGTGTCTTTGACTGTTTGAGCAATTTCTAGAACATAGATGTTTTGCTACCAAGTGTTTCCCAGTGTATCATTTCTACTCCTTTTTTTTTTAGATCTGTCTGTGCATAGTGTGTATATATGGTGTTTTGTATGTGGTGTGTACGTGTGTATGAGCTGATGCAGTAGTTGGAGGAAAACATTTGAGTGTTCCCTTCCATTGCTCTCCTGCCTGTTTTTTCTTGCTGTGGAGTCTCTTACTGATTCTGGAGCATGCTGCTTGTAAGCCCCAGCAATTCTCCAGTCTGCTACACAGGACTAGGGTACAGGCGTGCATGACCACAACCAGCTGCTTACCTGGGTTCTGGAGATTTGAACTCAGGCCCTCTCAGGCTCTTATGCCTGTGTAGGAAGGGCACTTAACTGCTGATCCATCTCTCCAGCCCTTGTTTCTACTCTTTACTATTCTTTAAAACAATTTTACCTCGAAAAACCAAAAAATTTTTTAAATTTATTTGTACATGGGTATTTGTGTGTATGGGCACAACAGCATCTCTTACCACTGGAAATTAATGGTAGATGTATATGCTACTTTTCACATGTGGCTTTACATGGGTGAATTGAACTGGGGCCAATAGGGTTTTGAATCAAGTGAATTCAGCCACTTAGCCATCTCCCCAGCCCCTTTTAAAAAATATTAAAATACCTGTAAAAACATTTTTATTTGCAAGGAGAGAGAAAAAGAGAGAGAGAGAAAGAACACACTAGGTCCTCTTCATGCTGCAGATGAACTTTAGATATATGTGCCACTTTGTGCACCTGACTTTATGTGGGTACTGGGGAATTAAACCTAGGCCAGCAGGCTTTGCAAACAAGTGCCTTTAACCACTGAGCCATCTCCCCAGCCCCTGTCTCTATGTAGTCTTTGCCATTCTTGTTCTTGGCTATTTTCTTGTTTCTTGAGGGTTGCTTAATATCCTATAAGGAGATAGTGGAACTTTCAAAATCTGTTAAATTTTTTTAAACATCATGGTGTTTGTTCCTAAAAAATATATATCACTAACTATGTATAGTTAAGTTTTACCTGTGGTATGTAATCATGTGTTACAGCTTGACTGGAGAAAAGTTTGGGTCTAAGAGTGATACAAAAACTTGTTTTAAAATTGTTTTTTTTTTTAAAATTATATTTTCAATCCTATCAGATCTAGCTTTGATATGTCTAGTTAGACACTTTTTTATGACCTGAATAACATATGTTGTTGTATGGAATAGCTTTGTTCTTATAATTGGTAATAACATTAGGTTTGGGTTTTGTGAGAAAATAAACTTGGTTATACACACACACATATTTAACTTGGTTATATTGAATTAATAAAAAATTAATGTATTGATTGGTTTTATGGAAAATTTTACCTTGATTATTAGTAACTCACTATAGGCAATCACATATTGAAAAGTTTTACTTTAAGAGGGGTAATGATTTAGAACTTACTAAATACTTAGGTGCTATACTATATTTAAAAAAAATCTTGTCTACCTATAAAGTAGGTGGTAATAGTGGTCTCAACTGATGGATTAGGTAACTGAGGCTTAAGGTTAAACAAGTGGCCTAAGATAATGTAGACTTTGAGCCACCTGACTCAGAAAACTGGGTCCTTTGGGGGTGGGGCTCATGCTTGCTATGCAAGCATCCTACCACTGAGTTATCTCTCTAGCCCAGTGAGAGAGGATTCTTAATTACTATATTTAAGTGTTTTCCTTAGCAGTACTATAATTTTATTTGCCACTTTAAATGGTCCTGAACTTTTAAAATTTAAAGGTCATAATTAGATTTTTGTTGAGAATTAAGTTCCACTTATGAAAACACTAAACTTGTATAGTTAGATTAATTTTAATACCTAGAATTTGAAATTACAGTATTGTATATATTGTGAAAATATATTGAATCAAGAAAAAGTAAAACATCAAGTATTGGAAGGAGCTCTTAAAATTCTGTGGGTCACATGTGTTACGTACTTTCTGTATAGTGAAATTAGCCCTTTTATCCAGGTCTATGAAAAAATAAAACTGTCAGAACTATAAAATCAGGGGATTTAGATATAATTTTGAACTCTTTTTTTCTTTTTATTGGGAGGGTGTAAAAATGTTCAACTATTACTTGTTTTAATCAGTAATTTGTTAAATCTAATAATTTATATTTATATGTTATTTATAATTTAATATGTACAATACAATTCTGGTATCATGGGATGTGGCTTGAAGTATATTAATGACAAGCTATGTTCTTTCAAAAATTGAATTGTTATCTTCCAATTTTCTTTTTGTCCTCATAATGAAATTCTTATTAGAATGGGGACAATTAATCTTTATTAACAGACTTCTGGTTAGTTGGAAATTTCTCTACTATAGAATAGTATGAAAACCTTCCCTGGTTTACATAGTCACAGCTCTTTGGTAGGACCTGGATGATAACTTTTAGTCATAACTCACTTTTTTTCATGTCTTTTTCTTTTTTGCATGAGTATTCTTTGTATAAGTATCTCTCTTCTATGAATTAAATAAAGTAAGTTGATTGCTAGAAAAGTAAAATGAAATGTGGAACTTCAGTATAGTTTATATGAATCTCATTTTCATTGGTATTTTTGAGTGCTCATTGTATCCCTGATACTCTTGTAAATTCTGGACACCCACTAACAACACACATTTTGTAATGAATACAAAACTTATTAGGACTGGTTGAAGTTATTTCCTCTAGTTTAATAGATGAAGATACCAAGGAACAAAGAGAGTAAAATCACTTGCTCATGGTTACACAGCTCTGTAGTGACTGACATCCCATCTGTAAAACTTCTTGGCTGAAGGTGTAGCTCAATGATAGAGTATGTTCTTAGTGTATTTAAGGTCCTGCATTCAGTTCTAGTATCAAAACCCAAAAAGCATGTGTTCTTAAGTATAAAACTAAAATTATTTTTCCATAAGTGAAACAAATATCATTTGTTTAGACTTTGTTAAGTGAAGGAAATAATGTGATCAAGAGATGGAATCATATTGTATAAGGAAGTTACCACTAAATTTGCTAGTTTAGTATAGCATGAGAAAGATTATTACTGATAATTACTATAAATTGTATTTAGGCAGTTATTATCTTCTTTATTATAATTACTTTTGAAAACAGCTTAAATTTTTAGCACTTATGTGCTAGTCACTTTGCTAAATACTTTACATGGATTATCTATCCTCTACAAATCCTCATAATGACACTATGAGGTAAGTACCCTCCTCCCTTTACAGATGAAGAAACAGAGTAGGCAGTGTTATATATTTCTTTTTTTTTTTTTAAATATTTTATTTATTAATTTTCAAGCAGAGAGATACAGAGAAGACAGACAGAGAGAGAGAGAGCGCACCAGGGCCACCACCTTGTGGGTCTGGCTTATGTGGGTCCTGGGGAATTGAACCCGGGGCCTTAGGCACTGGAGGCAAGTGCCTTAACCGCTGAGCCATTTCTCCAGCCCAGTGTTATATATTTCAAAGGTCCATAGGTAGTAAGTGGTAATGATTAAAACCCAGCTTTTAACCTTTCTGCCATGCTGCCTTCCAGGATAGTATGTTCAGACCAAACCCACTGAGTAGTATGGAGAAGGTAAACCAATCCAATTCCAAACCAGGTTCTTTTTCCATTGAGATGATATTCTATCTACTTTAATGTCAAAAGAGCTGTATATACACACACACACATTTCTTTCTGTGATCGTGAGAAATGGGTATTATAGCCTTTTTATTATTTGATAGCTTCTAATACTGCTAGAATGGATAGCTGAATATTTTTAATTATTTTCAAGGAAAGAGAAAGAATATGAATGGGGTGCACAAGAGCCTCAAGCCACTGCAAATGAACTCCAGATGCATGCGTCACTTTGTCATAGCTGAATATTTTTATTAATCTAAAATATGAAAGATTCATATGAAAGATAATATAGTTGGAATCACTAAGATTTTGTACTATCCTAGGCATGTTTATGAAACTTGATTTTCATTATACCATTAATTTAAAGAAATGCTAAGCTATGTTAGGGCAGTTTCTTAGTTATGTGAGTCTTATTCTCAGTTATTATAAACTGGAGAAAAGGAATACATTGGAAGGCTTGTTTATAAGAAACAATATTTCAGAAAATGATAGTCTGAGCAAAAGTCAGATTGTGCTAGTAGTATTGTGATGAAAGGGAGTTTATCATCTAATTCTTTTTTGGGAATTTAATTTTTTTTGACTGCATTCCTATTACCATTTATGAAAAAAATAGGAATTTTTTTCACTGATTTTATTTTATACTTTGGCTTGGGAAGAAGCTAAGTATTATTTGAAAAATGGTTTCACTTTGAGCTGCAGTGCAAAATTTATCCAATAACAATTTATTTTTATTCTTGGCTACAGTTTCTTTTTAAGGTATGTAAAATTTCACTGATGGTTTTGCTCCTGTGTTTATAGCTGCATGTAGTCTTTATCTTTCCTTCTTCCTAGTATTTTAAGTTGGTTTAGAAAGACCACCAAAATCCTGACATTGTTGTACACTTACACAGTAGTATTTTGAATATAGCTGAATAGTATAAACTATAAATCTATTGTATACTAAATTTGCTACTTGGAGTTCCTTAAAGTTGGTAGCACCAAACAGCTCTAGTCCAGTCTTGTTTTGTTATTCATAGTCTGCAGTGCATAAGTTTCTACTGAAAAGTATGTCATAGTTTGACAATTGTTTACACGTGATTCTTTCTCTTTTTATTACAATGCTTCCCCAGCAAGGACAAGTTTGGAAGGTTTGCAAAGCTTTTCACCTTCCCTCTGCCCGCTTGCCCGCTTTCAGATCAGTTTCATGTTTCATAACTTCTCTCTCTGTAATCCACAACATAGTCATAGTAAATATAAATATAAATGACAGTATTGCATTTCCTCACACATGACAAATATCACTTCTCCAAGGATACATCCTTTAAAAATGAATGAAAAATTAAATAGGAGTGTTATAATTTTAATATTTCCCAAGGAAATAACATCTAACAAGCAGTTAACTGTCACATAATGAAACAGAACATTATTTAAGATTACATGTATTGTTAGTACTTTAGGTTAAAGTCCTCTACTGTATAGTGCTTTCAAGAGAACATTGCACTGCTGATGTGGTCAGATGTAAACATTTCCATTTGTTCTGTGCTACTGAGATAGAGAACAGATGTAGATTCAATGTTCGTAGTGCTGCTGGTATGATGGAAGTAATGTAACTCTTGTTCAGAGGAACAGACAACACGTTAGCTCTATAAGACAATTTGAGCAGCTTCCAGTTCTTTTGAACTGGGACTCTTGTATTAAGATGTGTAAAGTGAATGAGGAGAACATTTTGCAAAAAAAAAAAAACATTTAAAACATAAGCTTTTATTTTATAACACTTAGAAAGAAACATGTCCAGGACGCTATTAAATATTTAATTTTGTAATATTTTATTAGCTTCAGACGAATACAATCCTACCTCAAATCAAAAATTTTTTTCGTTTTCTTTTTTCTTTTCTTTTAGGTTTGAGCTTTTTCCTTCACTGCTGTTCTGCGCTAACTGCTTTGAAACTTTCCATGCATTTTTTTTCAGTAGAAGAACATCTCTGTACTGTCTCCCATTGCATATTTCAGCTGTGACAATCCCTGCACTTTGCCTATTCATTTTATCACCTGCTCACCAAAAACAATAAATATCTAATTTCTGATTGCAGACTTGCCATTCTTCCTTGGTTTTTGGAGGTGCATTTCACTTTGTTTCATTACTGTTGTTTTATAGGCATGTGGAGATCCCAAGGCGAAACCATCCTACCTTATTGACAAAAACCTGGAATCTGCTGTGAAATTCATAGTCAGGAAATTCCCTGCTGTAGAGACCCGCAACAACAATGTAAGTTACCTGTGTTTTTCTATTACTTAATGCTGTACAGTGTCAGTACAGTGCATGTGGTATCATAATCTCGTTCTTCATGTTTAGATTTATAGATTGTTTTGATTTAAAAAATATTTTTATTATTTGCAAGCAGAGAGACAGACAGACAGACAGGGCACTCCAGAGCCTCCAGCTGCTGCAAATGAACTCCAGATGCTTGTGCCACTTTATGGATCTGGCTGGCTTCACGTGGGCACTGGGGAATTGAACCCAGGCCATTAGGCTTTATAGGCAAACGCCTTAACCACTGAGCCATCTCTCCAGCCCATGATGTACAGGTTTTAAACACTGCTTAAAGCTTTTATTTAAAAAAAAATATTGGGGGTGGGGAGAGACTGGGCATGCTAGGGTCTTTTGCCACTGCAAACAAATTCCAGGTGCATATGCCACCTTGCGCATCTGGCTTCATGTGGGTACTGGGGAATTGAACATAGGCCATCAGACTTTGCAAGCAAGTGCTTTTAACTGCTGAGCCATTTCTCCAGTCCCTTAAAGGCTCTTAAAGACAATATTCTTTTTTTTTTATCATGTAAAACTTCATTTTTATTTAAAAATGAGGGCTGGGTGTGGTGGCTCACGCCTTTAATCCCAGCACTCGGGAGGCAGGGGTAGGAAGGATTGCTGTGAGTTTGAGGCCACCCTGAGACTACATAGTGAATTCCAGGTCAGCCTGGACTAGAGCGAGACCCTACCTCAAAAAAAAAAAAAGACAAAAATAAAATAAAAATAAAAATGAGAACACCTTTATATTTTCTAAGTATGTAACTATCAGCAAGTATAAGACAGAGGGAAAGATCAAGTTCAAAGCATAAAAATTTAGTTTCTATATAGTAAGAAGCTAAGATAAAGGTCAAACTTGGACCTCCAGCCTGATGTAAAGACAATATTCTTATCTCTGAAACTGGAAAAACTTTAAGCTGTATTGTCATTTTATTATGATAAACATATATCTTAATTTCTTCTAGTATTTTCTTTGGAGTTACAAGATTAAATAAGGCTAGGTAGATAGTCCCTAAATACTTACATAATACTTAGAGTGTCTTTTTTTGTTCTTCTTAGCAATTTTCTTTAGAAGTTAGTAAATGATGCCACAGAACATTATTGCTTTTACTAATTAGTTGCCTTTAGAATTAAAATATATTTGTTTCTTTAATATTTTCATAATTTCCAAAAACATTTCTGAAAAGTAAATAAGAAAATTATGTGTTAGAGTTTTTATTATGCCCATATTAATTTTTATGTGGGAGTTTTTTTCTAACTGTATGAAGTAGGGTTATAGTCATGGTGTTCCTAATGAGTTCACATATTTTATTAGTACTTTATAGTAACTTTTTAAAAAATGTTTTTATTTATTTATTTGCAAGCAGAGATAGACAGACAGAGAGAATGGTCATACCATGGCTTTTAGCCACTGCAAATTCACTCCAGATGCATTCACTACTTTGTGCACCTGGCTTTATGGGTAATTGAACCCAGGCAGCTTTTGAAACAAGTGCCTTTAACCACTGAGCCATCTCTCCAGCCCCTATAGTAACTTCAAAAAAAAATTTGAGAGAGAATATATATATATATGTATATATGAGAGAGAGAGAGAGAGAGAGAGAGAGAGAGAGAGAGAGAGAGAGAGAGAGAGAGAGAGAGAGAGAGAGAATGAGAATGGGCGTGTGCTAGGGCCTCCAGCCACTGCAAATGAACTCCAGACACATGAGCCACTTTGTGCTTCTGGCTTTACGTGCATGGGTCCTGGGGAATCAAACTCGGGTCCTTCTGCTTTGCAGCAAACACATTAACCACTAAGTCATCTTTCCAGCCCTATAGTAACTTTTTTGAATAGATAATTTTAGAAAATTAGAGTTTTGCTTTACCATCATATTTTATATCAACTTTATTGACTTGAAATTTTTTACACTTTACATTTTTATTATTTTCTCTTTGATATTTCCATATTATAGTCCTTACTATCTTTTTTGCTTTATATACAAATTTAGTCTAGAAATTTTCTCTCATGATTTCTTTATTCTTAAGAATTGGTTTAAAAAATTTATTCTCAGGTTTTTGTTTTCTCAAATGGTATAGACATTGAAGATTTATATTTACTTTGTTGATACTACTTTTACTTAAAGGTATTTTAGGGGCCTGGGGAGATAGCTCAGCAGAGTTAGAAGCACTTGCTTACAAGCCTGCCAGCCAAGTTGAATTCCCCAGCACCCATGTCAAGCCATACTCAAAGTGTTACACCATCTGTCATCCCAAAGCATCTATGGCAATGGGAAGCAGAGACTGGAGAATCAGCAATCGCATGGGCCAGCTAGACTGGAGTACACGCAGCAGCAAAACAGCAAAAATCAAGCAAGGTGGAATGCATGAGCAGTGGCTTGCATGCCCATGCACACACACATCATGTTACACACATCCACACCCTTGCAAAAATGAAAAACACTTTAAATATTGAAGGAAATGTCAGTCCAAATTGATAAAAATAATTCAGCTATGCTGGGCGTGGTGGCGCACGCCTTTAATCCCAGCACTCGGGAGGCAGAGGTAGGAGGATCACCGTGAGTTCAAGGCCACCCTGAGACTACAGAGTGAATTCCAGGTCAGCCTGGACTAGAGTGAGACCCTACCTCAAAAAACAAAAACAAAACAAAAAATAATAATTCAGCTAGATTGCTTGTTAAAGAATTTTTCAAATTTCTGGAGTTTTTTGGAATACATGATAGTACAAATTTGGCTTTATATATGATTATATTTTATAATTAGTGTGTTAATGTGTTAAGGCATCACAAAGTTTCTGATTAGAAAATAGGTGATTTAAAGCATCTGTTTCTTAAAAAAACAGTTATTTTCTGTGGATAATTCTTGTTGCTTTTTAAAATCATTATTGTATTTCAACACATAATTTCTGTACAATCAAAAATTAAAATAAGTAAATTGAAAACTTGGCATTTCTTTTTTTTTGTTTGTTTGTTTTTCGAGGTAGGGTCTCACTCTAGCCCAGGCTGACCTGGAATTCACTATGTAGTCTCAGGGTGGCCTCGAACTCATGGTGATCCTCCTACCTCTGCCTCCCGAGTGCTGGGATTAAAGGTGTGTGCCACCATGTCTGGCTCTAAATTATAAACTTTTATGAAAATATGACATTTAATTCTGTGTATCCTTATTTCTGATGATTCAAAATCTGTAACATAAGCTCTTCAGAAAAGTCTTTTAAATTTAACATATGTAAATTTTTCACGTTATACAGATCCTGAATATGAGCTGTTTCTTAAAAAAGAGCTGATCATATATATAATTTACTGTTTTTTTTTTTTTTTTTTTTTTTTTTGAGGTAGGGTCTCATTCTAGCCCAGGCTGACCTGGAATTCACTCTGTAGTCTCAGGGTGGCCTTGAACTCATGGCGATCCTCCTACCTCTGCCTCCCGAGTGCTGGGATTAAAGGCGTGCACCACCACGCCTGGCTAATTTACTGTTTTTTAATAATCATTTTTTAAATGGGCCAATTAAGAATTTTTATTCCCAATATGCTTGGTAAACTTTATGTTAACAGTGTTGTTAATCTTTGTTCTTTAATAGTTTTACTTCCCTTTTCAACTTTAGATACACAAAGTGGAATGCTTCACTAAGACTTGATTCACATACTCTGCATTTTACCATCTTTGAAGTGCACTATTTCATGGTTTTTAGTATATTCAGAGTTGTGTCGAGATACAATGCATGCACCATACAATTAACCCACTTGAACTGTACTGTTCACTACTTTTTAGTATGTTCAATAATCCAGCCCATTTAGAACATTTTAATCACTCCCAAAGAAAGTTTTCTTCCATAGCATTCATTCCTAATTACTTGCCGAGACTCTTGCCCTAGGCAGATGGTGATCTACTTTCTTTGTACTTATTTGTAGACCTTTTATGTAAATGTAGTCATGACATGTGATCCTTTGTGACTGGCTTCTGTCTTTTAGCTCAATGTTTTCTAGGTTTATCCACGCTCTAGCAGATACCATACTTCATAAATATTCTATTGCTTGGATGTATCACATTTATTTATTCATTCTTAATGGATGTTTAGGTTTTCACTTTTCTTGGCTATTATGAGTAATGGTGCTATGAATGTTTGTGTGTGTATATTTAATTTATTTTGCATATATAAGCATAATTGCTTGATTATATGGTTATCCTGTGTTTGACCTATAAAACTGATTACATACTGTCAGTGCTGCATGTAGAATTTACTGTGTTTGCAAAGCTTATGTTCTGTCATATGATTTTATAAAACATTCTTCTCTATATGGTATTCTATTATAACCTGTTTTGTTTTTTTTCACACTAATGTGCTATGTAGTCGATATTTGAAGAGTCTTCTTGTCTCAATTTTGATCTGGGCCTGTTGAAGGATTGTTGAGAGATTCCCAATTACTTGGGTTAGGGGTTGGTAGGAGGTGACAGATTTCTGACTGCTGAGTCCTAGAGCAGTACTGATGTAGCAGTCTTTGTATGTGCCACAAAGGAAGCTTATTTTAATCTCAAGAGTCAAGATAAGTACAATTTCTACTTTGATTCATATCATACAGTACTACTTGTCTCCAGTTTTAGAAGACACTCATAAAGAGTTTGTTTTAGTAAAAATTCAACAATGTGTTTGTAATTTCTAAAATAGGTTCTTACAAAGTTAATCCTATCAATACAGCCAAAGAATACCCTGGTTTTTGCTTGGTCTGTAGTGAGTGCCCTCATCTCCACGCTTTGTCGTTTGTTAGGCGCCATGGGGATCTTAGTGCCCAGTGTGCATTTTGCTTACGGACGGCAAGAGTGGTAGCTAATGTGCTCCAGCAGTCATACTGTTGGGATGGGTTCTCTTGTCTTATTTGGGCCGTTTGTGATACTGTGATGCTGTTGGGTTGGAATCTGGTTTATTTAAGCCATTGTGACCATTTATGGACTTTCATATCTTCATTTCTGAATGCTGGGAAAATCCTGTCCTAAGAAATGAGTGTACTCCCACCCCCAGGTCATGATGTCCAACTAAAACTTAGCTTCATGCTTCAAACAGACTGATGAGATGAAATTCAAATGAATAAAAGCCATACCAGTGTTATAATTATAGGAGCCACTTATTTTGTACCTAATGTGTGCTGGGCTGGCTGTGCACTTTGAAGATTTCTTCTTTTAATTTCACATTACCCAACTTATTAAATTCTCATTTTCCATTATCCTGAAGGTGTAGCCTTGAAGTGGAGCTTGCTTTTCATGATTTTCATAGATCTCTTCCATATATGGAGAGAGGAATCTGTTATTTCCCTACATGAGGAAGCAAAAAAATTATTTTTAAAAATCAAATTAAAGTTATTTTGCACAGGAAAATTAAAAAGCCTTAAAACATTCAGGTGTATAAAATTTCCCCCAAATTAAAATTTTTTCTCTTTCTTTGTGTTTACATATAAAACTTTGTTGTGGTTTTTAAAACAATAAAAATATTATTCTTTAATTTCAACATTTGGGAGGTAGTGGCAGAAAGATCAGGAGTTCAAGGTTATCTTTAGCTACATAGTAAGTTGGAGACCAGCCTGAGCAAAAACAATAATAGCAAAACAGTGGTAAAATATGTATGCTAAATTACATCTTGAGGTCTCTAAGACATTGTTGGTCAGTACAGTGCCACAGAGTAATATAGGGATTCTAGACTGGGAAACATGACTTGTCAAAGTAATTTAAAAATTACCTGTCTTCTCTCTGGAGCACAGTGTTAAATTATGTAACATTTTCTATGTATATAGGTTATAAAGTCAAGTCACTAAAGGAAAGACAGAGAGCAATCAACAGTAAAGTCGGTTCAGAAGCATCATTTTTTTAAAAATATTTATAAGCAGAGAGAGAAAGGGGAGAGAAGGGCCACACCAAGGCTTCTAGTCATTGCAAATGAATTCCAGATGTATGCGCCACTTTGCATATCTGGCTTTACGTGGGTCCTTTGACTTTGCAGGCAAGAGCCTTAACCACTGAACCATCTCTCCAGCCCCTAGAGGTTGTTTTTAAGCTCCACTAAGCATTGTTCTTAGTACTTGGCATATATGAGACTGAATGAATGTTCAGTGAAGGAATGAACCTTTTTGGTTCACTTTAATTGACTTGGACCCAAACTTACTGATACCTGTTTATACTTTTTCATTTAATTTTAGCTTAAAAAAATCTTAGTACTATTTAGCAAAGCTATACAAATTTCATTAATGATGTTCCTGAAAGTAACTCTGGAAAATGCTTTTTTAAAAACGGCTTTTAAAAACATAATTGTTTTGAGGGTGGGAAGATGGAATCAGGGACAGAAATAGAAATACCCTCAATTTACACACTGAAGTTTGGTGAGTTAGAGGAAATGAAGATACTTAATTCCCTTCTTAGCCAGTCTGTTTGTTTGTTTGTTAATTTATTTATTTATTTATTTATTTAATTTTTGGTTTGTCCACTCCAGCTCAGGCTGACCTCAAGCTCACAGCAATCCTCCTTCCTCTCTCTGCCTCCTGAGTGCTGGGATTAAAGGTGTGTGCCAGCATGCCTGGCTCTAGCCAGTCTTTTAGAAGGGCATTCCTTGTCTTGTCATGACTTCCATTATGATAGTAATGTTTCAGTTCTGTTGTTTCTGATTACTATCTAAATGATTTCAGACAAGTCATTTGGCATCTTAAGGCATCATTGCTGTAGGTTCAAAATGAAGACATCTATGTCAAGAAGCCATTCTATATAAAGCATTGTGCTCTTGTAGAAAATAAGCTGCTATTTACATTACGTTTAGAAAATTTTGATCTACTTCAAAGACGGTGAAGTACATTTATTAATGCCCCTTCTTTATGTGTAATAAATCATTTTTCCCCCTATGGCTTTGATGACTTAATATAGTATCATATGTGATTTGAAATTCTACTTTTTTGCCCAGCAACACAGACCAAGCAGCAAGCTTTATTTCTAACGTTGAACACAATTGTCTTTTATGTTGTTTCTCTCTTGTGTTCTCTCTCCTCCCCTCCTTCTAGCTATCATCATCTACTAATTGCTTAAACTAAGAGAATCCCCATTTGACCTATGAAACATCAAGCTGGTCATTTTCACCACTACAGTGCCTCGTGAGTTTATCCCCTTCAGGTAGATGTTGTCTGCTGAGACAGATGCCATCTTTATCCAATCATTTGAGGTTTTAAACTCCCAATCTTGTTTTCTCTTATTCCTTCCAGTGTTTACCAGGAGAAGCAGAACCAAACAATGCCAATGGTTCTCTTTGGGACCTCACTTAACCTGTTTCTGTAGAATGAGCATTATTTGATTCCCTGTTGTCTAAGAGATGTAGTCCAATAAAGACTTGGGGGAAAAGGGAGTCATCATACTGCACAGTGCTGTGGGATGTATTTCATTATGAGTAAAGTTACCTGTATTAAAGACTCACATGGGAACTTAAAGGAATATTTGCTCCTGACTAAACTAAACTTGTACTCTACAAAATTTAAACAGTTTTACTAAAATGAGTAAGTACTCAAGTGGCAGTATTATTTTTAAATGACAGTGAGGACTAAGACCTGAAGGTCTACCAGTAGGAACCACAAGGAATAGGCCGAGCTGGAAGTTCAATGACAAATGTACCCAGCAGCTCAGAATTACTTTTATGCATTAGGTTTGAGAGGCCCAGTAGAAATCTGAGTGGAGATGTTGAGTCACTTGTTCTTAGTGAGAGCTCAGGCTAGGTTTAAGCTGAGAGTCAGACTGAAAAATTGTTGAGGGTTTTAAGAGACAGAAGGAGGAACTTGAGAGAGCGAGTTGACAGAGAATGGAGGTAGTGTTCTGTTCCTGGGCTGAGTGAGCATAGGCGTCATAGATGTTATCAGGCGGTTATGTTAGAGGGAGAGAAGGGCAAGGAGTAATGAAGACAGGCCAATGAAAACCAAGATGGGTAAGAAAGGAAGGAGGACAGATGATGAGTGATAGTGAAAAGCTGGTGTGTACATGGTTAAGGGAATCCTTGAATTCAAAGAATTGGTTGCGATCTAATAATTAGAGGTTTCTAAGGAGCCATTACTCTCCCACTAATTCCATCTCTCCTTTTCTCACAAGAACGGTAAATGTCCAAAAAGAACTAAAAGAAGCAAAGATAGTTCAAATATAAACTTTCTTCCTGTTTTCAGGCTTGCCAGTCAAGGAAATAATGTAAGCTGTCATTCCTCTTACAATATGTACCTGATACCCAATATGTACCTAAAATACCCAAATTACCCAACCATCCTTTCTTGAGTTCTAGGCCCATTTTTAGCTATCCCTATATAGCTCACTGTCCTGATCACTGTTAGATAGTATGTCCTTTCTCATTGTTGTCTTTTTTTTTTCGTTGTCTTGATATTATTTCTTGATATTATTATATGGGTTTTGCCAGACCTGTTCATACCAATTTTAACCCTAGAAATCTTCCCAAAGCAAAAATATGTCCTGTCTAAAGACACATTCATAGCAGCATTCATTAGTCATAATAGCCCCAAACTGAAAGCAGTTCAGGTGCCCATCAATTAGTGAATAAACAAAATGTGATATATATGTGTATATATATGTGTGTATATGTATACATATATATACACACACATACACATATATACATATTTAACTTATTACTCAGCAGAGGAACTGACTGCTGATATATATATATATATATATATATATATATATATATATATATATATATATATATATATATATATATATATATATATATATATATATATATATATATATATATATATATATATATATATATAGTACAAGTGACCATCAGAGACATTAGGCTGTCTTTAAATCTAGATGCATACAGTAGCATATACTGTGTGATTCTGTTTTGTATGGAAATGCCTAGAAAATGTCAAGTTTATTGAGACAAAAAACATCATTATTTGTTTAGAGCCAAGAATCAGAGCAGGATCAAACTCAAGAAGCACACATGAACTCTTCCAAACTATGGAGATGTTCTAAAGCTGAAGAGGTTTGGTGGTTTCACAAGTACAAGTTTATTAAAACTATAAAAAACCCAAAATAAACAAAAAAAACCTGATTTTGAGCCATAAGATGGTATTCTATAAATGAAGTTTATTCAGAGAAGGGCTTTTTGGTTCTCCCATGACCCAGCTTATTAAAGTTTCTTAGGTAAAATTGTAACGAGTATATGTTTTGTTAACACATTATATTAAAGTGTACTTTTTCTCAGGAATAGATGATAATTGGCAGGGAGAGAGATAAAAACTTTAAAAAGTATGCCAGGCAAGGACTGTTTAATATTGCAGATTACCTTGTACATGTTGGTAGCACCCACTGCTAGCTGGACATAGTAGTTTGATTCAGTTACTGATTTCAAAATGTCTTCTAATCAGTAGGAACAGACCTATTTGTGTCTGCGGTGTTCAGATTATAAGGGCAAGGTGATAACATAGTAGATTTAGAAAACTAGTAAAATTGAGTATAAATGATAGAGTGACATATTTCTATTTGTTCTACTTATAATGGAAAATAGTGTCACTAGATGAAGTAAGTTATGTTATTCCTAATATAGTATGAAGTCCTTTATACAAGAATGTTAACACCTGACCATGTATATAGGGCTTTTAATTAATGATTTCCTAATACTTATAATTAAATTCATCAGTTTGCTTTAACTACTTTATAACTAAAATTTTAAATTTCTAAATTTTGTAACAATTTTTCCAGTTTCCCTTTTTTCTTTCCCCTTTCTCCTTTCTCCTTTCCCCTTTCCTTTTCCTTTTTTTTTTTTTCTTTTTATCAGACAGGGTCTCATGTAACCCATTCTGGTCTCATTCTCACTATGTAACTGAGGCTGGCCTTGAACTCCTGATCCTCCTGCCTTTATCTTCCAAGTTCTGGGGATTACAGGCACCACCATGCTGTTTTCCAGCTTGCTTTAGTTTAAGAATTTTTTTCAACAGAATCATAAATTTCTAAGATTTTTGAGACAAATCAATATACTCAGTGAAATAGAAATTGTTATTACTAGGGTGGTGTGGCTCCACACCCCCAATCCCTGTACTGGGGTAGCTGAGACAGAAATATAGTGCTGTGAGCTCAGATCAGCCTGGACTACAATGTAACAAAATAGGAAAAAAAAAAAGAACTATATAGTTATTGTTTCAATTAATCATAGCTGTATAGCAGACTACTCGAAAACTTAGTGGCTGAAAATCATAACAGTTTATTTCCTAGTGACTCTGTGGGTCTTACCAGCTCTAGGTTACAGTTATATTAAGCTGGTGGGTCTGCTCATGGGTGGGCCCAGTTTGGTCTGCAGTGATCCTGCAGGGTTCTCTACACATGGCTCATAGGGCAGTGTTTCAAAAGAGCAAAATCAGAAGCTATAAATTCTGTCAAATCTCTAACCTTATAAATCACACTGGGCTGCTTCTGCAAGTCACAAGATTGAAAGGGTGGAGAAATGAACTAGAACTCTTACTAGAAAGAGTAATAAGGCTTTCTTTGAATGAGACATTCCTATACTTTTACTTATATTTATGTTGTGCCTTTTCTTTTTCAGAGCTAGTTGATTATTTTGAATTAAGTTTAATAAATGATTAGCAATGTAAACTTGGGGAAAATCACTGGGGTTATGTTAGATAACTCTTGGGTGTCTATGTGGTTAATCTACAATTAAGTGCACATGCTTTCTTAAGAGAGCTTTAGCTTTACTTGTTCTTGCACTAGTTTTTTCTCAGCTTGTTGCAAATTGAATAGTATTGAATTTAAAGAAGCATTTGGATCCTCAAATCTGATCTATTTGGATTAGCATCTTTTTTCTAGTCTGCTTCTCTACCTGGAAAATTGGGATGAAAATGAACCTTGATTGGGAACTGGATGGTGGTGATGGTTATACAACAGTTAAATGTACTTATTGCCACAGGCTACACACATGCAAATGATTGGAATTTTAAGTTCTATGTTACATATATATGTATATATATAGATCTATCCAAAATAAAACAAAAATGTCTCTTGAAAAGTAACTAAAAGGATTAAACTTACTAACACATTTAAATATTTTAAGTTAAGGACTTCATGATGTTTACTTTGAGAAACTTTGAGGCTCATTTATTTGTTTATAGTATATTCATTGTGCTAGTCTTCTAGATGCTAGAGCTACAGTAGTAAATGATAGAGACTCCTTGCCCTCCTGGAAGTTAAATTACTGCAGGATATTAGATAAGAAGCAAGGTGAACAAATACATGCTTTCATTTAAGTAGGATAAGTAGGGGGAAGAAGCAGGAAGCAAGATAAGGAATAGGGAGTAGGTAGAATAGAGTACTTCCTTGAAGAGTAGTGAGGTGAAGGGAGCCATGCTACAAAGTGACACAGACCATCCCTGATGTGAGAGCTGGAGCACAAGGTTGGAGGTTGGGAACATGCAGGCAGGACAGTGTGTTACGACAACTGACAGTAGACAACTAGGAAAGATAAATCAGACTCCTATTTAGACTGAGGAAATGGTAAGGAGGTTACATTTTAAGTATGGAAGAAAAATACTGGAATTAAACTTTAGATAATGCTAGACTTACATAAAATTTTCAAAAGCACAGAGTTCCCATATGTTATTCTACTGCATACCAACCACTGGAATAGCTTTTTTCAAGGTAGAGTAATGGATACCTATCTACCCACTCTTGCTGCTGTGTGAAGGCTGAAGAGGCAGGAGCAGAAGTCAGGGACTAATTTAGGAGGCTCCTATAGTCCTATAGTCTCCTTCGTTAGCATTAATAACCAGTGTGGTAGCCCTGACAGTTTAAAGCAGCATCTCACTATTCTCTTAAAGTCTGGCTATTATTAAGAGATTAGACAAAGATTTTCCAAAACCAGAGTTGTGGGCTGGAGAGGTGGCTCAGCTGTTAAAAGTGCTTGCTTTCAAAGCCTGACATCCTGGGTTCGATTCCCCAGTTATCTATCCATGTAAAGCCATATATACAAAGTGGCATGTGTTTCTGAAATTTGTTTGCAGTGGCAAGAGGCCCTGGTGAACCTGTTCTCTCTCTCTCTCTCTCTCTCTCTCTCTCTCTCTCTCTCTCTCTCTCTCTCTCTCTCTCTCTCTCTCTCTCTCTCTCTCTCTCTCTCCCAAATAAAAATAAAATATAAATATATAAGATACAACCAGAGTTGAGCTTTTTGTTATGGTAGCTGTGTAGCCAGGCTAGCCTGAAACTCACAACCCTCTAACCTCAGCCTTCTGAGTGCTGGAATTAAGGCATGTGCCACCATTATACCCACATTTTATTTCTTTTTGGTTTTTTGAGGTAGGGTCTCACTCTAGCCCAGGCTGACATGGAATTTACTATGTAGTCTCAGGGTGGCCTTGAACTCATGGTGATCCTCCTACCTCTGCCTCCTGAGTGCTGGGATTAAAGGCATGCGCCACCACACCTGGCCACATTTTATTTCTTAAAGAACAAGAATTTAGATCAAGAAAAATAAATTATACAAAAGCAGATTCAGTAATGAAATTTTTATTGAATTTTAAAGCTATAGCCACATTTCTTTATGTTGAAGATTAGTGAATTAACTCTTGTTCAGTTGCCTTATCTCATTGCTATGAACAAATACCTGACCAGAAACAGCTTATGGAATCATAATGGGTATAATTCCATTTACAGTTCTCAAGAGTAGAGTCCATCATAGCAGGGAAAGCATGGAAGCAGACGGGAAACAGAGAGCGTAGTATGTGAAATGGGGTATAACACCTTAAGACACACCCCCCATACACATTTCCTCTAGCAAGACTCTACCCCATTAAGGTTCCACAACTTTCCCAAACAGTGCCAAACTCATAAACCCTTGGCGGTCATTTTACATTCAAACCACCCCATTCTGCTAGGCATTGGTTCCTTATTGTAATTTGTCAATTGCTTTTCTTTGCAGAAATGAAAAGTAGTAAGTGCTAAATTTCAATTGACACTATTTATGAGAAAAAGGCTTCATAACAAAAATTAATCACCATGTGTTTTTTTCATAGAGGCATGTAATTTACATGCTTCATGTGTACCCTCTTTGTTTTCAGTTTTTACACATTTTACTTCATTAAGGATAATGGTACTGGGGCTGGGGAACTGGCCTAGTGGGTAAGAGTGCTTGCTGTACAAGCTCAAAGACCTGAAGGATCTGATTGTACCTTGAGTTCAATCCTAAGCACTCATGTCAAACAGCAGGGCATTGCCTTGTGCCCCTGTAACTCCAGGCCTTTGGAGAGGCAGAAACCAATCACTGAGTCTCTCTGGTCAGCCAGTCTGTCCAGAAAAACAGGGGCTCTAGGTTCAGTGAGAGATTCCATCTCAAGGAAACAATTCAGATGAGAAGTAGAGGAAGATACCCAATATTGTTTTCTGGCTTCCACATGTTTGCACAAGATGTATGCGTCTACACACACACATGTATAAATACCACTTCTTCCCACAAAAATAATACCTGTCCTGAGTCAAAATGTTTGATGAAGCATTTAACAAATATTTAGCTAAAATATTTTCATGAATATGCTTTATAATTATTAGTGAATACTATTTTTGAAAATAGTACTTTTCTGTTCTAGTGTATGATAGCATCAATAACAATTTATTGCTGATACACGTTTTAAAGCCATCTTCTGCTTTAATGTACTAAAAACAATTAAGATAGTGAATTAAGAAGACTTTATGCTTGATGTTGAACCTGAAGTCTATGCTTTGTGGATGTATCAACCTTCATTTTAAGAACTAAAATGTCTGACACAATGCATAACAGTGAATGTCCACTGTTAGTATTAGGAGTGTTTAAAATAGTTCTAGTTTTGTTCATTTTGAAGACGTGATCTCAATGTGTCCATTGTGATTCACTTAACATTTAATGTAAATTTCTGGGTGCCAGGTATGGTTCAGTGCTGTCATGTGCACTGCTGTGGTTAGTTGTTCTGCTCCTTTGAAGATGAGGGCGTGTTAGTGACTGACACGTGAGTGGTTGTAAGCTTGCATCTGGTAGGTGTTTGTATAAGATACTTCATGTGCAGACTTGTGTAGGTAAGTATTGGGAAATTAAAACCTCCAGTATAGAAAACACTGTCTTACAGCGTCAGGGATAGCTATGATAAGCTAGAAAGTGATAGCTGCTATCACAATTGTAAACATTAGAGGAGGTAAATGTTTGCATTCGGGGAAAATGTTCAGTCAGGTTACTTTTTGAAAAATGAGGTTGGCATTTAAACAGTGGCTCTGGATAGTGTGGGGGGGTTCAGATGTAAGTGGTGGAATTTTTGTATCCCAATAGGGGAAGATAGTAAGACAGCATGAAATGTGTAGAAAATAATGACTAGTTTGTTTCCTATATAGTGTGTGAATGGATGTGGGGTGGGGAGGTAATTTAGGACCAGATTGTAGAGGATAATGAAAACTTACTTATTTTGGACTTGGGTATCTAGTAATTGTAACTGATTTAGAGCCTAGTAATATATGCTTTTGGAGACAATAAATTTGTAGAATTTAAACCAAAAAGATTTTATAATTTAAAAAAATATAGTAGACATTTAGAAGAGTAGAAAAAGCACTTTAGAAGAACAGGTGAGATTTCTGATCTTGGCTCTGTTAAGTAGTTACATCACTTTCTAAAGTTTTGATAGCATTACGCCCTTCATTGATATATACAGTGAAGGTTGTATAAAATATCACAAAGGTTAATAACAAGATCTTGGTTCTCATTAATTATGTAAACTAGGGTGCTAGAGTTGAAAGGGGCACTGCTAGTTACCCTAGGACAAGTGAAAAAAAATTGAGATTAATTAACTCCATAGCAGCCAAATTATACTTCATATTTTAGCCGGGTGTGGTGGTGCACGTCTTTAATCCCAGCACTCAGGAGGCAGAGGTAGGAGGATTGCTGTGAGTTCAAGGCCAGCCTGAGACTACCTAGTGAATTCTAGGTCAGCCTGGGCTAGAGCGAGACCCTACCTCGAAAAAACAAAACAAACCAAAACAAAAAAACCCAA
Source organism: Zapus hudsonius (assembly GCA_004024765.1). NCBI lineage: Eukaryota > Metazoa > Chordata > Mammalia > Rodentia > Dipodidae > Zapus > Zapus hudsonius. The sequence goes on from PVHP010012175.1 coordinate 22,233, forward strand.
AAAAACAAAAATACTTTATATCTTGCTTTTGTGAATCTACTTTATTCAGGTTTAGAGAATAGAAAAACAGGAAAAACATTGAGTTTACCAGTCAGAAATGTTTAATAAAGTTATTAAACACGTTAAATATGTAATCAGGAAAGAGGATCATTGTAAATAAATAGTCACTTGATATTGCTAGAAGAGTAATGATTAAAAATCTATAGAAACATGAAATTGTTTTGCAAACAGAATTGTGTAAAATACTTTACTCTCATAGAAGAAGATGAAAAGAGTTAATGTGCCACTGCAGGTATATATCTGAACTTTCCTGGTATTTACAGGGAGAAATGAGATGATTCATTTATGGATGTTTTTCAAACATAGTTACTTATTTAAATTTCTTTAGATAGATATTTCATTCATGGCCATTTACCCTATAGTAATTGAGTCCATCCGACCACGGTGATTGCTGCTTTAAGATGGCATTTTGTAGTTTTAAAAGAATCTTCCTATGTTAGGTTCACTGCTGTCAATTTTCTACTTACGGTAGAGGTTCAGGAGTATTATGCATAGAGGCATCTCTCCCCAATGCTCCCATGTATGTATAAATTACTATGTAAGGATCTCAAAATTGTGTGGGCTTTAACAGCATTTTGATATTTTGAAATGGTTTCTCATATGTTCTTGTTTTTAGTGTTCTAAAGTGCTTCTTAGACATCTGGTGTTTAGGCATGTCTGGGCATTTCTTGTTTAAAAGGCAGATTCTCATTCAGCAGGTCTGCTTTTCTAATGAGGTCCTAACTAATGTTAGTAATCCATACTCAGAATGTCAAGGTTCTGGCTGGCTCATTGGAATTCTGGCCAGTTTATTACTTAGGGCATTAAGTATGACTAGGTTATTTCAGAAATGATTGGATTGAAAAGATATATCAGGGCTTATAAATTTAATAATGTAGTTGATTGAAGTACTTGTTTTTCACATTTCTCTCTTTTTTTTGTCTAAACTATCTGCTCTTCTTTCTCTCATTTCTTTTTTTTCTTGTTTTTTTTTTCTTTTTGTTTAATATATTATTGTGTTTTGGGTCTGGTCAGGGAACCGTTACTGCATTTTATGTTTGTATCTACATTTTATTTTGCATGCGTAACGTGGCTTTGCCTGGATGTTCTTTTTGGTAAGTTCCAAATTTATAGCATATTGTTTTTCATAGTGTAAGTTGTAATGTTTTTCATCTTCTTTTCTCCCACTTCTAGTGATCATAATCATGATTTATTTTGTCTCTTTTAAAGAGTTAATTTGATAAGTGTTTTCTCCTAACATTTTCCAGATTTCCTTTATAGTAGTGCAGCTTGGTACTAATCTGCTTGATTTTTTTAAATAGCCTCACACTCTCAGTTGCTGATCACTATTCGCAGTTGTACTATGAAGTACTTTGGCTTTTTGAAAAAGTTTTATTCATTTAGAAATCTTATTTTAAATGCTACGCTTCTGCATAGCAGTCTTAAAAATGTAGTTTATAGCAACACTTAATAGTTCTGTTTTCTGTGAAAATACATTCTGATTTTGTTTTTACAGCAACAGCTTGCGCAGCTACAGAAAGAAAAATCAGAGATTCTGAAAAATCTGGCGTTATATTACTTTACATTTGTAGATGTTATGGAATTTAAGGTATGTAATTCATTAAAATTGTATTTCAGAAGTGGATTTAATATTTGTTAATTGCATAAATTGCTTTGACATTAATATAATAAAATTAGAATTATTCCAGAACTGACATCTAAAATATACTTTATGTGTCATGTTTTATAAATTTAAAATAGTTTAGGTAGGGTTGAGTATGTGATTCAGTGATAGAAAGGTTGCTAAGCATGTGGGGTCTGGGTTAA
>PVHP010012175.1:24198-43743 GCA_004024765.1 Zapus hudsonius
TTTTTTTTTTTTTTTTTTTTTTTTTTTTTTTTTTTTTTTTTTTTTTTTGATTTTTCAAGGTAGGGTCTCACTCTAGCCCAGGCTGACCTGGAATTCAGTCTCAGGGTGGCCTTGAACTCATGGCGATCCTCCTACCTCTGCCTCTCCCGAGTGCTGGGATTAAAGGCGTGCACCACCACGCCCGGCTAATTTAGTAACTTAGTAGCTTTTTTAAAAAGTGAAAATGGATGATTATTTTGTATTATTATTGAATATAAGTTTTGTACACATTGGAGAATAGTGTTTAATTGTAGCATTTTAATATGTTCAGTAAAAAAGGAAACTAGACAATATTTTTTTCTGTAGATGGCATACTTGGTAGAATTTTTCTTGTGACGTTTTTAAATATAGGCAGTGATGGTGAGAAATGTAATAAAAATTAAATGCTCCTTTTTTGTGTGTATGATTGTACCCATAGTTCTTATTCTGGTTTTGTCCTTTGCAGCTATTACAAGTTTGAATACAGTGCTAACATGTCCTATTACTAATTGAATTGTGTCATAAACACAAAACTGCTGTCTATAACTCACATTTTAGATGTGCTTAGAGAAAAAATTAGTCTCTGAAATGAGAAGAAATGGCTATACAAAAAGTATTAAGTTTTGAGTAGTTGTTATGGAAGATACTATGTTAAAAGTTTGACAAGAAGACACTGAACTTGATTTCTTTTGTAGACTGTGAACTTTGATTTAACAAAAAACTACTTAGATTTGATTATAACCTATACAACATTAATGATACTGCTGTCTCGAATTGAAGAAAGAAAGGCAATCATTGGATTATACAACTATGCACATGAGATGACCCATGGAGCAAGGTAGACTCATGTTATTAAACTTTTTCTAAAATTCTCAATTTGATGTCTTACAACTCATTGAAATTTGATATGTGTATTTTAAGTGACCGAGAATACCCACGCCTTGGTCAAATGATTGTGGATTATGAAAACCCTTTAAAAAAGATGATGGAAGAATTTGTACCCCATAGCAAGGTAAGAGCTGGTTTTCAAATGTGCAAAAACAGAGATCACTTAAGCATGGCTAGATAATAAAATGATAAATTTCTTTTGGGAAAATAATTATAATGGCATATGAATAATTGTGTGGTTTTATCCACTTGTGAATGAAAAAACTGATTAGATCCACAGAAGAGTATAGAGACTTACATTAGATTCAGTATAGTGTGTAGACAAAGTGTATAGTATAGTATAGTATAGTATAGTATAGTATAGTATAGTATAGTATAGTATAGTATGTGAAGATACTTGCTTTCATGTTGGTTTCTCTGTTTCAATCTCAGGTCTGCCAGTATATTCTGTAATATTGTATAAGTTACTTAACTAGCCTCACTGTACCTCAGTTTTCTTGTTGGTAGAAATGGAGTGAAAGTAACAGTTATCCTTTGTGGTTGTTAGGAAAAAATTAAACCAGTTAACTTCAACAAGAGTTTAGATTCATACTATTTGATCAATTTTTACTATATTAGATCATCTCTTTGAGGAAAAGATGACTAGTTTTGTGGAGATAATTTGAAATGTCTTTTTAAAAGATACATTAAGAATGTAATTCTGGGGCTGGAGAGATAGCTCAGCAGTAAAAGGCACTTGCTTACAAAGCCTGATGGCCTGGGTTCAATTCCCTAGCACCCACATAAAGTCAGGTGCACAAAGTGGTACATGCATCTGGAGTTGGTTTGCTGTGGCAGCATGTCCTGAACATGCCAATTCCCTCCCTCTCCTGTCATTCCCTTTCTGCTTTCAAATATAAATAAATAAATAAATAATTTTTTAAAAATATAATTCTGATTGTAAGGAGTCTTGCCATTATGGCTTTTCCGCAGCAGCAGGGCCAGTGAGAACGATGCACTCGTGAGTGCTTCTGGGGAGTGCTTAGGTACCTCATCCATTGACACTGGAGAAGTGGGACAAAGGAAAGCCACTTGGCAGCAGTAGTGCCAACACTGGGAGTCCAGAATATTCTCTTGTTTTGTTTGTGGAGTTAATTGAACTTAAAAAAAATTTGTATAAACTGTATAATTTTTCCTGTTTTAAAAATTATTCAAGATTATTGATGACTATTCCTTGTACATTTTTTAGCTCATTTATCATGTTTTCTGCAAATGAATACACTACAGGCAGAAAGGAAAAATGAGACAGTCCATCTTTTCTTTACCTCTTGATTGCTGTTCTAGTGAGTACAACTGAATTGCTTATTTCTTCACACTAGAAGCAGCATTTGGCTCCATTTCACAGAATTGCTCAGAATTCAAAAGCAATTTTTCTATACTGCCTTTGGGTTGTCATTGACTACCCCATATTAATCCCTGTCAAGAGCCCACAAAGTCAGATCTGATGTGTTAGCACAGCCAGTAAAAGCCCATCTACAGGGTATACAGGCAGGTACATCCTGCAAACTTTGGAAACTTTAGTGTCCTCCTCATCCTTTCTAAATATCCCATTGAATTCATTAAAATAACAGATGTTTTCAGTTGTGAAATATTATTGAAAGCAAAACCTAGGGAAGATCTTAAACAGCTGCCTTTGTACACAACATTTGTGATGACTGCTACAGACACATGCTCATCATGGTGAATATTTTTTTGTGAATGAAATAAATAGGTTATCAAATGAAAAAAAAAATTATTCAGGGCTGAAGAGATGGCTTAGCCGTTAAGGCGTTTGCCTGCAATGCAGAAGGACCTGAGTTCAATTCCCCAGTGCCCATGTAAAGCCAGATGCACAAGAGGGCACATGTGTCTGGAGTTCATTTGCAGTGGCTGGAGGCCTTGTTGTGCCCTCTCTGTCTGCTTCTCTCTCTCTCAAATAAATAAATAAAATATTTAAAAAAAAAAAGGTGGAGCACAGACACCTTGAAGTTGCCTTCTGACCTCCACATACATGCTGTAGTATGTGCACCTAAATGAATGAGCAATTTTAAAAAAATTACAAAAAAATTATTCATTTATTTGCATCAGGGGGTGCCAGGGTCTCTTGCCACTGCAAAGGGAATGCCAGATGCTCATGCCCAGGAATTGTACCCAGGCCAGCAGAGAGAGAGAGAGAGAGAGAGAGAACAAATGCCCGTCCAGCTTTATTACCAAGAGTTTTCTTTCATGAAAATTCTAGAGATAATTTTTCAGTTTAATTTCTTTGCTAGCTATATTTTACAGCTTGAGCATTTCTAATCTGAAAATCCTAAATTTAACATGTCCCAAGCCCAGAACATTTTTTTGTTTTGTTTTGTTTTGAGTTCTGATCTGATATCACAGTGGAAGTTTTCCCTGACACCTCAAGTAGAAAAGTCCCTATAATACCACAGTGGAAGATTCACCTGACCTCATGTCATATACTGCAGGGGCAAACACACACTAAAACCATTATACAAAGTCACTCTCAGGCTGTGTGTGTAAGATGTACATGAGCCAGGCATGGTGGCACACGCCTTTAATCCCAGCACGAGGGAGGCTTAGGGTAGGAGCATGGCCATGAGTTTGAGGCCAGCCTGGGACTACAGAGTGAGTTCCAGATCAGCCTTGGCTAAAGCGAGACCCTACCTTAAAAAAGGAAACAAAGAAAAAAGAAGTGCATGATACATAAATGTATTTCATGTTTAAAATTGGATTCTAGCCTTTGAATATCTTGATATATATATGTATGTTCCAGAATCCAAAACTGAAATCTGAATCACTTCTGATCCCATACATTTTGGTTAAGGGGGATGCTCAGCTTGTTCTCCCAAGTTTATGTAGATTTTATTTCTAGTTGAGTCATTAGTTTCAAAGAATCTAGTAAGCAATATCACTTGAAATAATAAAAAAGAAATGCTTAAAATTTTCTTCCATTTTTTTATTTTTTCACTACTCATGTGTGACTTTGTTTATTTAACTAATTCAACCTTTTCCTTCTAAGTAATGAAAATTTGTTTAAAGTAGGTTTATAGTCTTTTAAAGTTCTCTGTCAGGAATTGTCTTTTTTTTTTTGGTTTTTTGAGGTAGGGTCTTGTTCTAGCCCAGGCTGACCTGGAATTCACTCTGTAGTCTCAGGGTGGCCTTGAACTCACAGCGATCCTCCTACCTCTGCCTCCCAAGTGCTGGGATTAAAGGTGTGCGCCACCACGCCCAGCAGGAATTGTCTTTTTTTTTAAAAAGAAAGAAAGAAAGTAATCACTGATACCAGACACAATAACCATAGCACAGTGGTCACCACTTAGTAGGTTATTGACATTATTTAGGAGAATTCTTCATTTGAGTTGGATCAGTTATTTGAGTTGGATCAGTTATTTATAAAATCTTGAGTTTGATAGAAAGGCTTTCATACATTTGCTATAATTAAAAAAAAATGAAGTTCGCATAACTTAGTTTTTAAAACATTCTTAGTTGCCTGCATCAGAATCACTAAAGCTACAGATAGTGAATTTCTACTCCAGAGATCCAAGCTTGAGGAAATGTAAAGTCCTGGATCCTCTAACACTTCATGGGTGGACCAGTTACAGAATCACTTTGTACAGAATTTGAATTGTTTTAAATATTTGTATGCATTTATGAGAGAACATGTGCAAGAAAGCAAGTGCATGGGTATGCCAGGGCCTCTTCCCACTGCAAATGAACTGACATGCACCACTTTGTGGGTACTGGGGGAAGTGAACCCACGCTGGTAGGTTTTACAAGCAAGTGCCTTTAACTGCTGAGCCATCTCCTCAGCCCAGACTTTCAGCCCAAATTTTTGTTTAATTTTATGTGTATGTGCGTATCTGTGTGTGTGTGTGTATCTGTGTGTGTGTGTGTATCTGTGTGTTTGTGTCTGTGTGTTTATGTCTATGTATGCGTGTAGACACATGGGCCATCTTCAGGGTGTCTGTGCTTTACCTTCTTTTGAGATGGAGGTATCTTGTCTCTGCACACTACCTAGCCTTCCAGGTTAGGATTCTCTTGGATCTGCCTCTCATTGTCACGGATGTCTTTGGGATAACAGATATGGTTGCCACCTTACATTTTGGCTTTATGTGGGTGCTGGGCAAGTGAACCTGGGCCTCCAGACTTTACAAGAAAACATCTGTTATCTTCTAGCTCTCTTTACAGAATTTTTAAGAAGGGTTTTTTTTAGCAAGGTTAGTTACATTAAAAAAAGCAAAAGTAGATGGGGGGGGAATTGGGGAATTCGGGATAACAACGCATGGTTTGCCCACTAAATAATGTAACTCATTATGGACAATAAATATATTAAAAAAAAAGCAAAAGTAGATAAGATGAAGCATATTAAATATTTTGATGATAAAGCTGTTATTAACAAATAGAAGATATTAAGATAAAGTAGATTATTTTTTATAAGGCTGTCTTTGGATAAATATAAAATACTTGAAGCTCTCTAAAACTTAGTCATAGTGCTGGAGTTGTAGGGTAGAATGCTTGCCTAACATCCACAAATACTTAGTTTTGATCCTCAGCACCCCAAAACCCAGGCATGGTGGACTGCTGTAGTCTCAGCACTGAGGAAATACATGCAGGTAAATCAGAAATTCAGAGTCATCCTGCTACCTAGGGAGTTTGAGAACAGCTTGAGAAACAGCCAGACATAATAAAACAACAAAGTTATTTTCCACTAGTGAGAACTATCATCACACAAACATATTTTTTTAAAGGGTGATAGTTATCTCTGCTTATTTTTAATCTCAGGGTTTCCACACATTTTAACCTTTACAGAAATAACATGATTTCCTGAGCGAAGCTCTTACTTGAGAATGTAGAATTGCTCTAACTTTTGTAGAATTCAAAACAAAGCAAATCTAGATTGGGGGGGGGGTGTCAATGACTAGCTTAGAGAGTTTGGCTATAATTAGGTTCTCTTGTTTTATGATGGCACAATTATAAATGCACAGCCCTTGTAGCTGAAATTTAAATGAAAAAGTTTTCTCCTTCAACTTTTTTTTTTCTATTTTAATTAGTCTCTTTCAGATGCACTAATTTCCCTTCAGATGGTGTATCCTCGAAGGAACCTCTCAGCTGACCAGTGGAGAAATGCCCAGTTGTTGAGTCTCATCAGTGCACCCAGTACCATGCTTAATCCTGCACAGTCTGACACTGTATGGTTCTCTTTTACCTTCTGGGACAAAATAAGTAGTTTTTAGAATATACCGTCATTATCATTCCCTGTTAGTGGTTGTTGTGTCTCAGATCATATCATTAAGAGAAAATCATCATGTTGCATCTCTTTTCAGCCATTCTCTATGTGAGTATAGATGTTATGGAGAATGCACAGACAGTTCACTGATTTGGGGGGAGACAGTGAGCATCCAGGCACATATTCCTTTTCACTTGACTACAGTTTGACTTAGAATAAGTAAACCCTTGAAATAGGCTTGAGAACTGGAAAGTTGTTATTCTTAAGACAAGTGAAGACAGCTTGGCAACCATAGTTTTAAAGAGGTTGAGGGTGTGCAAATATGAAAGGGCTCAGTTCACATTGTTGACTGACAATTTAAATACAGGTTATTAAGCACTTGTCCAACCTTTCAAATTCATTGCATTTGAACCAAGAAATGAGTACTAAGAATTCTTAGGAAGAATACAGGAGAGTGACTAAATATGGAATTCTTTGAAAATTTCTTTAAAGCACAAATGTCTGTATTCTCTTTTTAAGATGCCTTGTGAATATCTGTCTTTGGATGCAATGGAGAAATGGATTATCTGTAAGTAAAATTGTTTTGTTACAGGATTAACTATGGGGTTTTTAGTTTTAGAGAGCAGTACCTGGTAACATGTTAGCTCTGTGCGTCAGTCTGTGGGAAGCCATCTATATGGCTTGCTTTATTCATTTGTCATATTGACACTGACAGAATGCTTGCTTTATTCATTCGTCATATTGACACTGACAGAATGGGGAATGGAGTCACTATAGGTGAGAAGCTTAGGCCAACTCCAGAGCTACATTGCCTTGCTTTTTCAATATAATTTTCAAAACTAAATATTTGTTTTAATTTTAGTATTTTTTTTAAAATTGCATTTGTTTAGTTAAGGTTTTTGATTTTAATTTACTTTGGTACATCTAACAAATCTCATGTTTGACAGTTTGATAAATGCATAAGGGATCAAAATTATAATTGAAAAAATACTAGCTTGCATATATTTATATTATCAATCACTTTAATTTAGTGATTTTATTGTAATGTTTCTATATCTTTAGAAAACTACACTACTACCAAAAGAAGCTATAGTTCACTTTGGAATACTTTTACATGTGTATTTGCCTTTCTTTTTCTTTGAAGTTGGCTTTATTTTGTGCCATGGAATCCTAAATACTGATGCAACAGCATTGAACCTTTGGAAGCTTGCTCTTCAGAGTAGCTCTTGTCTCTCTCTCTTTCGAGATGAAGTCTTCCACATTCACAAAGCAGCAGAAGACTTATTTGTAAACATAAGAGGGTATGTTGCTTTAATTTTTTTTTATTATTAAGAGAAAGATGGCATGTCAATTATTTCTAGTGACATAGGTTTTAGAGACAGACAAGTGATCACAGCATTTAGGAAAATATAGTCTTCACCATCTTACTTTGGTCCCAGCAGAGTGCTTTTGACAATCAACTTGATATGATAGTAATGGTATTTTTTAAAGTTTCTTAACATAATAAAAATAACTAGATTTTTGCTTTTTGAAAATTTGTTTTCTTGAAAAGGAAATATCTTTCTTATTCATCATAGTTTTGTACGTAATTTACTGAAAACACTGTATATTTTAGAATTTTGAAATGTTTAGAAGTGTTATTTAATAATAAGTTGTATTTATAAAAGTATTTGATGCAATCAAAATACTTCATTAGATTAATCAGAAATTGTTGGTTAGACCATTCATTACACATAGATAATCATGTTTCCTGATAATAGGATTTATCCCAAGTGATTATTTTACTCATTCCCTGTAAAGCAGATACATCTGAAATTATTTACTTTAAAATATTTTTATTTACTCATTTGCAAGGATAGAGAGAGAAAATGAGTGCATCAGGGACCCTGGCCAGCACAAATGAACTCTAAATGCATCTGCTTCTTCGTGCATTGAGCTTTATGTGGGAACTGGGGAACTGAATTCAGGCCATCACAATTTGCAGCAAGCATCTTTAACTGTTGAGCCAGCTCTTCAGCCCTGAAATTATTTACTTAAAAAAAAAGTCTTTTAATACTTTAATTTCTCTTCACTTGAGAAAAATGAAAAGTGGAGTTGAGTTGACAGTAGTACTATAAAATTATTTGAATTAAGGAACAGATCAAATACCCTGTGATTTCCTATGCTTATGTTGAGTGATTATGCTAGGCTTGGTACTTCAGTTAAAAATATAACTTGCATACATTTATTTCGTATGAAGGTGAGATAACATGAAGCTTTTATTAATTATTAAGATAATAAAAATGTGTCTTATCACTAACAGTTTGAGCCAGTATATATATTAAATATTGGTGGGCATATGTATTACCCTGGGGTAAAAATTAAAATCCAGTTCTTGGGTATCACCTGTTATTACTCCCCCCCCTTCCATATATATGGTCACAACTACCTTTCCTGTTCCTCCTCTTTTTTTGGTTCTTGTCTTCAGAAACCATTATTCTGACTTTTGTCACTATAATTGATTCTATTGCTCAAATACAGGTGATTTATCAAAGCATAATGTGAGAAATATTGCTAGTATGCTTTTCTGCTTTTATTTTGAGATTGAAAAGCATGAAGCTTGTGTTATATCTTAACATACTTGACCACCTCTTATGGAAGCTTTTAAATACATGTAATCACTTAAAATCAAGTTACTATATATATTCAGTGAACTTACATACGGAATAAGTTTAGAAGTATCACAAAACAAATTGTCTTTTATTATCCTGTGTTTTTCGTTTTTTCTTTCTTTTTTGTTTTGAGTGATCAGTCTAGTTTAAAAGATGAATCATTATGTCAAACCATAATTATGAAAGCTTATTAATTACAGAGGCCCATGATGACATGTCCTTTAGACATTTACTCAGAGAATATGTAAATCTTATGAGTACTTCCATACAGCCGTTGGAGTTTATTTTGGAATAAGTGATTTAGGGAGATTGTAGGAAAATCCTGTTTCCTTTACATTTTAGGAATTTTGAAATTTTTATCAGTAATATACATCAAATTATTTATTAGTTTTTGCTTTTTTAATGGCACATTCAAACCAATTCTGATTCTTTTGATTGTCTTTTTTAGTTAAGGTCTTTAATAGAAGGTAAAAACAATCTATAATTCTGTCTCTTAACATAAGCAAAATGCTTTCCTGCCTAGCTTTCTTCACCATAAAATCTCTACATTCAAAGTCACTACTGTTGACCTTTCATATATGTCTTTGTAGAATTTATGTTTATGAGTGAACTTGATAGAATCAGAAGTGATAGTTTTATGAATACTTTAGGTATTTGAGCAACACTGTTAATTGATGTATAACTTTAATGTTTATTGGGTTTCAAGGAAGTCATATAATCTGATAAGATAAAAATCTGCATTATGAAGTTTAGTTTTATTTTTGGATTTAATGTAACATGAATATTTTCTAGGAAGATTTGTTTTGACATCTATGGTGCTAGGAAAAGATGTTTGGAGTTTAGATGATAGACTTTTTCATTTGAGGAGTTTTTGGTAGTAACATGTCATTTTAACTTGACTTTTAATATTTCACATATTCTTTTTTTAATTTATTTATTCATTTTTCAAGCAGAGAGAGATAGAGATAGAGATAGAGATAGAGATAGAGATAGAGAGAGAGAGAGAGCACACCAGGGCCACCACCTTGTGGGTCTGGCTTATGTGGGTCCTGGGGAATTGAATCTGGGGCCTTAGGCACTGGAGGCAAGTACATTAACCGCTAAGCCATCTCTCCAGCCCCACATATTCTTTTTGACTGCTGTTTCTCATTGATATTTTTTCAATTTTTCTTACACCTACAGCTATAATAAACGTATTAACGACATAAGAGAATGCAAGGAGGCAGCTGTGTCGCATGCGTAAGTTCTATTTACCTGTGATACTTTTAATTGTTTTGTTTTTATTAAAGCATTATTTTGTTAAAGTGAATGCAGATTAACGATGTGCAAGGTGTGGTCCTAGAGGACAGTAACTTCCAATCAAGAAGAATTTTTCAGTTTATAACCTCCCAAACAACTTTTGAATTAGAGTGGGTTTTGAATATTTTTGAAATGCTGGTAAGAAAGTTTCATACAAAAGACTTCTGCTTTAATTATGGCCTATTTTTGTCACTACGTTCTCACAGCAATTTTTTTTGTAAGAATATAGTGTCACACTGTCCAACATAGTGTGTACTCTTGAGCGTATGTACACCTTCCACTACCTTTATTATATTAGTAAATATATAGAAGGTAATATAAGACCTTTACACAATTTTCTCATGAAAGAATTTTAAATTATTGACATCTCACTTTAGTTGTTATATATCATATACTTGTATTTTCTCCCATGACCTTGGGTGAGAGCTAATATGTGATCATCAGGGTTTATATAGGCAGAAAGAATGAGAACCACTCCATAAATGAATCTTAACCTATAAGTTTTTAAATTTTTATATATGATTAATTTTATTTCTAATTTTGTTTTTACATATATGGTCAAGCACATTATTACAAAGGAAAATCCTAATATTTCTGTTTCCTCTATTCTTAAAAATTGTTATTTGTTACAGAAAATTTATTAAGATGAAAATTTGATGATCAGAGTTTATGCAGTCTATAGTAATGAAATGATAAAATTGCAGTTTTATTTAAAATTTGAAATTTATCATTTGCTGATGTCTTTCTGAATACCTAGAGACAGTAAAAAATGAGAGATTACTCTAAAAGTAGCATAATTATCAGCTCTTTAAGTGTTGTTGGAAAAGAGTTGCATATAAGTCAACTATATTTTGCCCTTCTAATGTTACATATATTGATGAAAATAATACTATACTATTTTTATACAAATCAAAAGCTTCAAAAAATATTACTCATTTATTTACTTGAGAGAAAGAGAGAGAATGAATGTATATGGAAGTGCTCAAGAGTATGGGGCTTCTTGCCACTGCAGATGAAATCCAGACACATGTGCTACCTTTACATGGGTACTGGGGAATCAAATCTGGGCCAGCAGGCTTTGCATGCAAGTGCTTTTAGCCTCTGAGCCATCTCTTTACCCTGAGAATTAAAGTTTTATGTCACTTATAAGCCAAGTTTATAAAATAAAACTATGGGTCTTAAAATTATATGTATTATTATATCTTATTCATGTGGCACTTAGTCATACTTCTATTATGTTAGATTAAATTATGAGAAGTTTTAAACTGTCTTTATTTTTGATCTGTTTTATCATTCCCCATGCCTGAATGAAACACTGTTGCTCATATTATTCAAAAATGATTCTCTAATGCAAGTGATATAATTTTGAAGTTTGTTAGAATTCCTTTCTAGACCTGTAGAAATGTACACTGTTATCATTTCTTCATGAGCTGATGCAGAACCTCTTTTTAAAAATGTCTTTTGGAAGACATCTCTTTAAGTAGCAAACAGTAGCAATTCCTATAAGTGTTTACCATGTGCTACATCCAAGTATCGACTTTCTGTCAGTGTTGATGATAGCATAGAATCCTCACTGCAGCCCTATGAAGTAACAGCCAAATATCATTAGTCTGTTTTCTTCTTTGGCATGACAGCAGATAGCTTTGTTATTGTCAGTAAAAAGATCATGTTATTGAAATTATAATACATTGCAGAAATGATATGCTAGCACGAAAAATATAATTTCTGAGGCAGGCATCATATTTGTTATTTAGATGAGAAGTTGAGGCACCTAAGATGATAGAGGCAGAGGATTGCTTTGTATCCAAGTCATCTGAAACTAATCTGTCACAGCAAAATAATTGCTGTTGTATGATCTTTATACTTGGGTTTTGTTAAATGTACCATTTGTATATATCTGTATATATTTGTGTACCCTTATATATACCTTTTTTTCCTTATATATACCTTTATGGTTTATCTAAATTTTGAAATTTTTGTTTTATTTTGTTTTTCAAGGTAGGGTCTTGCTCTAGCTCAGGCTGACCTGGAATTAACTATGTAGTCTTGGTGGCCTTGAACAAATGGCATCCTCCTACTATGGCCTCTTGAGCCCTGGGACTAAAAGCCTACACCACCATGCCCAGCTAAATTTTGAAAATTTCTTTGAGCAGTGTCTATTTTGCATAGTATGAAAAGTTAGAAAACAAATATTTTGGGGTATTTTTGCTTATGTTCTTATATGAGCATAAGGTTTTTATTTGCATTTGAATTTTAAAATGCCTAGACTATGCTGCGTGTGGCGAGACCCTACCTTGGGGAAACAAAGAAACAAAAACCTAGGATATAAATATTGACTTCTCTAGCTTTCTGTCTGTAGAAAGCTTTGTTTTTTCCAGGCAGGGTCTCATCCTAGCCCAGGCTGACCTGCAATTCATTCTGTAGTCCCAGGCTGGCCTTGAACTCATGCCAATCCTCCTACCTTAGGTTCCCAAATCGTGGAATTAAAAGTATACACCACCATGCCTGGCTAGTTTTTTGTTTATGAACTTTTGTTAATTTAGTTTCATATATTTAACAGAGGTATACTTAAAAGAACATAGATGACTAAATGTTTATTATGATTATTACTTTTCATGTGAAAATGATTAAAGTGTAATAAAGCAAGGTAATGCTTGCCTTTAAGGATTTCACAGCTCAGTTTATAAAGTACTGAACTGTGTGATGGCAGAATTGCAGAGCATATTCAGAAATAGCTGGCCATTCTCCTTGGAGACATGGTCTCTGAACTTGGGTAGGATTTTGATAGAAGCAAGAGACTAAACGTGGTTACAAAAGTAACATGCACAAAAGCCTTCTTCCTTTAAAAAAGCCTCTTGGGCTGCAGAGATGGCTCAGTGGTTAAAGGCATTTGCTTGCAAAAGCCTAACAGCCTGGGTTTGATTCCCCAGTATCCATATAAAGCCAGATGCACAAAGTGAAGCGTATGACTGGAGTTTGTCTGCAGCAGTGGAAGGCCCTGGTACACCTATACTCTGTCTGCCTGTCTCTCAAATAAATAGAAATAGTTTAAAAAATCCTTTTGAAGTTGATCTTGACATGTTATGTTACTTAAATAGGTAATAATAATTTTATTAGAAACAGATCAGCCATAATGGTATCTTTCCCTATAGTGGTTCAATGCACAGAGAAAGACGCAAGTTTTTAAGGTCTGCACTGAAAGAACTGGCTACTGTGCTTTCTGATCAACCTGGCTTGCTTGGTCCCAAGGTAATTGATTTATTTCTTATTTTGATAAATGTGCCATGTGAAACATTTAAAAAATATTTGTTTCGTATGAAATTTTAGGAAGGTGTAAGTCAGAGACTACAAAAAGGGATTTTTAAATTTTGCTACGAATGAACTTACTAAGGACACTCACCTCCTCGCTGATACTTCCTCATTTCTTACTTGCATGGTTTTCAGAATCGTTCTAAGTTCTTCTTCATAAGTTCTAAGTTCTTCTGTTACTGTCTTTCAAGTTGAATCTTAGCATTTCTTGACATAAACAATGAACAAGTATTGTTTTTAATCTTCAAATAAGAGTAAATAGTGGTGTGTTTTTTCATTAGGCACTTTTTGTTTTCATGGCATTATCATTTGCCCGTGATGAAATTATCTGGCTACTTCGTCATGCAGATAACATGCCAAAGAAGAGTGCAGATGATTTCATAGATAAGTAAGTGCTGACATTAGAATGTATTATTTTATGATGTGTGGTCTGTGCAATATGAGGACTTAAGTTGAAGCTTCCAATGATACTTTGGAAAAACTTTTCAAGGCTTGATAATGGAATGTTTGTATTATACAACAAATAAAACAAATATAAAAAAAGGTGATACAAATTAGAATTTAAAAATTTTATATCTTTTAAATTTTTCTTTTTTATACATTAGGTATAATAAAGTTGGTCTTTGTTCTGTTGCTCTTTATAGCAATATTTTCTATTAATTGTTTTCAAAATTGCAGAAAAACATTTAAAGAAGAATCTGTATATTGTAGTGTTGCCAACACAGTGTGTCATTTAAAATGTCTCTAGTTTCAGCCCACTCACTCAAGAGTTAGGTAAATGAAAACAGAAATAAGAACATTCAGAAAAATATTATTTCTTGTTAGTACCTGTAATTCTTAAATGATGTACTTAGGAGATGCTTGAATTTTATTTTCATTTTGGATTGTCTGTTAATTTTTAGTTATAGCAATTTTCCTTTGATTTCCATTGTTTTTTTATTCATATTAAATATTTTTAAAGGAAGTAAATGACATTAAATAGGAAACACTGCCCAAAGACAAAGTTAAGCATTTAATATTTTCTCTGATGACAATAACTTTATTTTTTGAAATATTGTTCTTGAATTTTTTAAAAGGCACATTGCTGAGTTAATCTTTTACATGGAAGAACTTAGAGCACATGTAAGAAAGTACGGCCCTGTAATGCAGAGGTATTACGTGCAGTATCTTTCTGGATTTGATGCTGTTGTCCTCAATGAACTTGTACAGGTAAAAATTGTCTTCTTATATTTCCCCTTTTCTTTTTCTCTTTCCACCTTTTTAGTAATTGATTTTTTTGATCAATAAGCTTTTATAATTTATTATTCATCTTATAATTGGGTGGAAATGCAATATAAATAAGCCATAGTTATTGCAAAGAAGTGAGGAAAGTTACTTGTAATACAGAAATGTTACACATAAATTTGTGCAAAGCTTAGGTGAACACAAGACAGTTATTTTTTCTGGGATTGGAAATGTACAGTGGCTAAATAATTACTGAGGGCCTACCACATGATATTATTATTGCCTCACTTACAAACTCACATTTCTAAAACTAAACTGTATGAAGGAACAGTAAAAATTCCCTTCCAAGCTACTGGTATTCCTGTACATAGGTACTTTTATCCACTAGATGGAGCTCAGATACTGCCTGAGCAGAAAGCTTGTCATATCATCTCTATAGTATTATTGACTTGCTGTAATTTCATTTATAGTCATTATTTACCAGATAAACCAAGGCCTGTTGTTACTATTTATTACTTTTTCATATTAGCATAGTCTGAAAAGCAACACAGAACTTCTGGTTTCATGTAATTTTTGGAACTATATTGTGGGTCTGCAGATACTTAATAAATTTACAGATTTTTAAATCACTGGAAATCTGATGTCTTATATAAAATGGAATATACTAATACTAAGAAAATTCTTAGCATTTCTTTTGTGAGTCATAGCAAGAATCATTGTAATATTAAGATACTTGTTCATTGATAATATATCTTATTAAGTCTTAATTGTTCGAATGTAGATATAATTGTCATTTTTTTGTTGAAGAACGAAGAGCTAGTATAACTATCAGAGTTTCATAAGGAAGAGAGCTAGTATTCAAACTCAAGTGTTTAACACCAGAAGCTAAGCTTTTTACTTTCTGCTTCTGTTGCTGGAGTACATTGACTGTTTTTAGTCTTTTGTTAATACATAAGTGTAGAAGTAAGTTGTAAACCTGTTCGTGAAGTTGATTGGTAATAGATGTTATATTTTGTCTATATTTACATATGATAATTTTGGCCACTTTTAGAGAGTTTTGGCAATACTTATTTATTTTGATGCATGTACACTCCCTTATAGGCATGTGTGTAGAGAAAGATATCAGGTGTCCTCCTCTGTCATTGTTCTGCCTATTTCTCTGAGAAGGACTCTCTCACTGAACCTGGAACCACCCCATCTTTTTCAGTCAAACTAGTTGACTGGGGAGTGCCATGTGTGACAATGAGGCTTTGGATATTGAAGTCAGATCCTTACACTTGTGAATCAACTGCTCGTGACTACTGAGCCATCTCCTCTGCTCCCATTTTGACCATTTTTGCCTGCAAGTGCCTTAACCACTGAGCCATCTCTCCAGCTTGACCATTTTTAACTGTAAAACTCAGGGACATTATTCCATAATATGGATATACCATTTTATCTGTTCACTAGTTAATGAACCCATGAATTGTTTCTCAACATTTATATTGCTATGTAGGGCTTAATGTTTTAAAACCGTATTTTACATACATTGTTTGTAAACTAAGCTTCTCTGTATTTTTTATGTGTTTTTTTTTTAAAGTATTTAGTTTAGATTCAGTTTATTCAATTCTTATTTTCTTGCTTTTTTTTTTTTTTTTTTTGCAGCACTGGGGAGTGAACCCAGGGTCTCTTGCATGCTAAGAAAGAGCTGTATCTCCAGCTCCTAAATACTCTTTCTCTTAACCTGTTTAAAAAGGTTGTTTTGGAATTTTTCTATTCTTTTTTGTTTATTGTATGGCATACTTTACACATATTAAAAATCACACATTTTTATGTTTTGTTTTAAATTTTGACAACTACACATTTGATACAGAACATTTCCAACACTTAAGTTTTCTTGTGTACCTATGTGATAGATTTCCTTAAAGATCCTCTCAACACTTCATCTGCTGTCACTGTAGTTTTGCCTTTCTGAAATTTGTTCATATGTGTGAAATCATACTTTATAATCATTAATTTACTCCTAGTACAATTTTTGCGATTTATATTATGTTATGGTAAAGATCTTCCTTCCTCCCCCTCCTTTCTCTCGCCCTTCCCTCCCTCCCTCCCTTCTTCCCTTCCTTCCTTGAAGCAGGGTTTCACTCTAGCCCTAGGCTAACTCATTCTATAGCTTAGGCTGGCCTTGAACTCACAGTGATCCTCCTGTGTTGGGATTAAAGGTGTGAGTACCACACATGATTCTAGATCAGTATTTCACTTCTTTGTATTTATGAAGAATATCTCATAGTATGGATATACCAGCGCATCTTCCCACTGCTTGGTGAACCCATGATTGTTAGATGATTTCAACATAACTTTTTATTTTTTAGAACCTTTCTGTTTGCCCTGAAGATGAATCAATCATCATGTCCTCTTTTGTTAACACAATGACTTCCTTAAGTGTCAAACAAGGTAAGGAAAGGTACATTGGCTTTGAGTTATATTTTCAAGTTTGATTATTAAGGAGAAAATTTAATAGTTATAATATCATTTTCCTAATTTTTGGACATCTTTGATTTGTTATATTTGTATTGCTTCTATTGAAAGTAAAGATTTCCAAAATGGTTTTCAGATGGTGTTTATAAAAATCATAAAAATTAGTTATTGATATTTCTTATTTAAGAATAAAAATATATTATATTACCACAAGAAAAGTAAGCAAGTAAGCAGCATAGCACCAAAGGGCTATATATTATAATGAAATGTATATTTCATCCAGCCATACCTACAACAATAATGAGTACCATTTATGAAATGTTTTTCTCTGCAAGGTACTTTCTGTTATCTGATTTAATCTTTATCTCTTTAACAATTATTACTTATCAAGTTTCAGAAACTTCCACAGAATTTTTT
Organism: Zapus hudsonius; assembly: GCA_004024765.1. Lineage (NCBI taxonomy): Eukaryota > Metazoa > Chordata > Mammalia > Rodentia > Dipodidae > Zapus > Zapus hudsonius. The sequence goes on from PVHP010012175.1 coordinate 41,710, forward strand.
AAGGAAAAAAACCCTTATAATCATGACTAATATAATTTTACCCTTTGTTCCCAGTCAGATCCAAACCTTTTCATGTGATACTTACACGTGATACATACACGTGATAGATACAGGCTATATAAATTTCTTCATTTTATTTATAACAGTTACAGGGTGCAGACCAACAGAGCTTTAGGACTAATTGAGTAAACTCGACAATGTCAAATTTGAATTTAAAATAAGAAACATGAAATCTACACAAAATAATAGTTACTACCTTTACTTGACAGATTTATAAACTTTGAGTTTCCATAAAAGGTTTGAGAGCTAACCTCTCAATTACTTAACCTATTTTTTAAAAATATTTTATTTATTCATTTTCAAGCAGGGAGATACAGAGTGGGTCTGGCATATGTGGATACTGGGGAATTGAACCCAGGGCCTTAGGCACCAGAGGCAAGTGCCTTAACCGCTGAGCCATCTCTCCAGCTCCTACTTAACCTATTCATTCAAGCTCTGGGAGCTGTTAAATATGAATAGTATGTTGAGGTTAATAAATATGTCAGTCTCAAAATGATGATGTAAGTAAATCACCTGTCCCTTATCTGAACATTCCATTGATATGTGATTTTAACAACATGTCTGAAATCTTGAAAACTTCAGAGTAATGAATTAAGTACATAGTTTAGATCAATACCACATTAAGTAATGAAAGTACTGGTATGTTGTGTGGTGGCAGTCTATATAGAGTTATTTTGTGGTGGTTCAGTATGTTGCTGTCATGTGATCTTCCACATTCTGGGCTGCTCTTTCAAGTTAATACTGGACGTGATCTACAAGCAGAGCACTTGGGGAGCAGTCTCCCTCATAACTTCCTGCTTTTTGACTATAGCACTTGAGAAGTGCTTCCATCTTAACTTCTAAGTGAAAACTTGTTATTTTTGGTTTTTAATTTGTGTAACATTTACCCTGTAGTGTTAGCTATACTATCAAACCACCAGTCTCCAGAATTTTTCATCTTGAAAAATGAAAGCTCTGGCCATTCAACTTTCCATTCTCTACAACTACCAGCCCCTGATGACCATCACCGTACCTAGAGTTGGACTGCTCTAGATACCTCATAAATTGAACTGTAGAGTTTTATCTTTCTGTGACTGGCTGATGCTTCTCTTCCCTCATGTTTTTTTTTTTTTGAGATGGACCTTGCTGTGTTCCCTAGGCTGTTCTCCAATTCCTTGAGCTCAAGCACTCCTTCTGCCTTAGCCTCCCAAGTAGGGACTTGAGGTATATATCTCTGCACTTGGCTGTGAGCCTTTTGTTTCATTAATCATAATTTCCTCAGTGTTCAGTCATTTGTTAGAATGGAATGATAATTGAAATATTATACTACACCGTATTCATTCAGCTGTCACCTTTGGCTGAATAATTCTGGAGTTTGTATAAGGTATATAGATATCACTTTGAGACTGGTTTTCTTTTGTTTTTATACAAAAATAAAATTGTCTTAGCTCTGAAAGTATAAAACTATAGATTCGTCAAGACATTAATTTATTTTGTAATCTCATTTTCTACTTTGCAGTTGAAGATGGGGAAGTATTTGATTTCAGAGGAATGAGACTAGATTGGTTTAGATTACAGGTAAGAATAACTTCTAAAAAATATATATTATTGACAATTTCATACATGTATTTCAATCATCTTCCCCTCCCAGTACCTTGTGCCCCTCCACAGAGCCTGGTTTTCTTCCAGTCCCTTTTGTATCTTATTTATTTATGTTTGTTTTTGCCCTCCTCTACCATCCATGACAGTGTTGATGGGCCCAGGTCTTGTGCAGGTACCAACGTTGCTGTGAGGTTGCGAATGCAGTGGGCACTAGATTTCTCCAAAGCAGTGTTCCAGAGCACTCTTTCCCATCCGCAAGCTCTTACATTTTTTTCGCCCCTTCTTCCCCAATGTCCCCTTAGCCTTGGAAGGGGGTGATATAAATGTTTCATTTAGTGCTGAGCAAGAATAATTTAATTTTTATTTCTGTTTGTTATTGAGTGCATTTTTATG
>PVHP010012176.1:0-43632 GCA_004024765.1 Zapus hudsonius
ATTGGTTCATTTAGGTCCTTCCTGAGGCAAGGAGAACAATACCTAAATTTGTCATTCTTATTACAAAAAGCAAAATAAGATTGAATGTGTAGCTAATTAGGAACAGAATTTGAATAGTTTTTCCGTGCAAGACATATATGAATTTGAAATTGTTGGTTTTGGGCATAAAACTATATGCTTGAGAAATAATTTCCATAAGGTAACATTTTAAAGCACAGATTATTTATTGAGCATTTACCTAAAGTAATTCACAGATCACAGGAGTCAAAATTTACTGTAGCCAGCTCAGCCTGGTGTTGACTGTAAGTCCCTGTGATAGTTTGATCTACACCTAGGTTAAATGGTGATAGGGAGAGTGTGCTGATGTGAGTATAAAGAAGAGAGAAAATGTTAAGAACACACAAAAGATGATATTATGAGAAAAATTTAATGTAAAACTGTCACTGAAATCAAGATATAGCTTAGTGAACTCACAGTTGAAATGTGGTTTGCAATTCTTTGATTTCTTTTCAAATTATGAAAAACAATTTCATTTCATTTCATTGGCACAAGGATTTAAAAATGTGTGTGTGTGATAGAGAGAGAGAGAGAGAGAGAGAGAGAGAGAGAGAGAGAGAGAGAGAGAGAGAGAGAGAGAGAGAGAGAGAGAGAGAGAGAGAGAGAAAGAAAGAAAGAAAGAAAGAGAGAAAGAGACAGGGGGGAATATCAGGGCCTCGCCAGCACAATGAATACCTGACATTTTGCCACTTTTTGTGTCTGGCTTATGTGGGTGGCTTGGTTATTGAACCTGGGCTGGAAGGCACTGCAAGCCAGCCCCTTTAATCACTTAGCTATCTTCCCACCCTGGCACTAGGATATTAACAAAAGGGTGTATTACAGAATCATGTCAATAAAGACTTCTTTTGATGAACTATGTGAATGCCCTCTAAGTGCACATCAATTTTGCTGTTCACTTAATTGAATGCAACCATTGACTCAAAGTATCTGGCATTAAGTCTTGGCATATTTGTCTCTATAGAAGGTTATTTTTAGCTTTAGAAACAATGAATATCCATAGAGAGCTCTGATATAGAGTCAAGCATCAATGATAAAGGACTCACTGTATATTGTAAGTGTCCAGACATGGTAGATGGTGGATGGTTTAGTCCTGTTAAACTCAGAAGGTTTTGCTTAGAATTAGTTCATTCTCTACACTTAGTGAGGTGTCAGACACACTTACAGACCCATTGTCCAATGTTTATATATTGGTCAAACATAAGTAGTGACCTATGTTCTGATTTATACTACCTATCTCATTTTATAAGGAGTGAAATAAAGCAGGTAAGATTCAGAAGTTAAGTTAAGAAGGTTCATGGGATATACTCACTAGAGAATACATTAAACAGAATGTGCAAAGTCAATGAGCTTTATCTACAGTGTCAGGAATGAGTAGGGATTTCACAAAGGCAAGGGACATTTCACTTCTCATGTATGATCAAGAAGTCTGTGGCAAAATACATCTATCCAATTCTGGTACAGTGTGTATGTATATTTCTGACACCTGATATTCCATTGCAAGAAGAAGAGGTAACAAGTACACCTTGAGGTCAGTTCTGCCCTAACTGATGAGGAAAGGTTTTAGGGGTGAGCACTTTTCAAGGCAAAGGCAGGAAAGTGAGAGGGGAACCTGGGGTTTGTTACTTCATCTTCTACCCCTTCTTACTTAAACCAGAGTCGGCTAGTGATCCAAGAGATTGGTATTATTTCATGAGCCCGAGATTCTCCAGTCTCTGCTCCACTGGGGCACTGGAGTTACAGATGCTTCTTCAGGCCCTGGGAGTTGAACACCAGTAGTCTGTCTGGCCTCCTCAAACCCTGATGTTTGCACAGAAAGTACTCTTCACCACTCATCCAACTCTCTAGCCCTTTTCCTTTCTAAAAAATCAGTTATCATTTATTTTGTGTGTTTTGCTGGGGTGTCAAGCCTGTGCCTAACCCCTGTGAGGCAAACACTAAGAATTTATTACTCTATTGTCTAGCTTTTATACAGTTATTACAGTTTAAGATAATATTTATATGACTAGAATTGGTGTCTAACTTAAATTGTAACCATTATTTCTGTAAATATGTGCCGTTGTCTCGTCCTCCCCTCATCCAACAAGAATAATAAGTGTATGGATTTGTCTGTCTCCATTTCCACTGAGCTTTTATCTTAGAAAAGTGCTAAGAGTTTTGGCAATAGGGTTATGTCAATGCTCATTTTCAATGTTTTAAACATTGACTTTTTGGAGAACTTAAAAAGGAATATTTAATGTGAATTTAGAAGAAAAGTTTTAGCACTGCTCAGCACAAATTGTTTTAAACTGATTTCACCTTTCAATATAGGGCAAAGTCAGACCTGCCATAGAGATTCTGGAAAATCCCCTTCTTTTTCTCAGTTTTTTTTTTTTTGATATTATCCTTAGCTTTATTTTTCAAATTAAAGAATACTCCATAGAGCAGCTTTAAATCTAAATAATATTGAGGTAAATGACAAAATAAATCTCCAGGTCCTCTTTTTTTCTTTCATTGCCCATATTTATTGTAAATAATTAGATATTGCATGAGCAAGTCTTATGGGGTTATCACCATTTCCCTTGTCCCTCTTTCAACTTCACTGAGTGCTTGCTGGGTCAGTCCATGGGAATAAGGGGTTATGGAATGTAACAGTATTACCAGATTTTTTTCTCTCTCCCCCACCATCTTTGCACACCCTCTGCTGTGATCCCTGAGTCATGGTGGGTGAGTTTTAGGTCTGCTTTAATGTTGAGGTCTTAGGAATCTCTGGATTTCTGCTTTAGATTGTGTTGGGTGTCATCAGTGTCTGTCTTCATTATCCTTTCACAGGTTATCTGATTTACTATGGAGGTAAGTTACTTGCTCAACTCATCACTTCCTCAATAGTTTTATTTGGACTCTATATCATAAGTTAAGAGTGGTTCCTCTCTTGTCTGGGTGACAGGTAACATCTCAGGTGCTGTTGGTTGGAATGAGTTGTCCATGCTTCTCTCTGGCTTCTGAAACATACAAAGAGAATCTCCTACAGAAAGCAGGATCAGTATAGGTTAAATGAGACAAACTTTGTTAATCTGTTGAGATTCTTTTTTTTAATTTTGTTTCTTTTTTTATTTATTCATTTTCAAGCAGAGATACACACACACACACACACACACAGAGAGAGAGAGAGAGAGAGAGAGAGAGAGAGAGAGAGAGAGAGAGAGAGAGAGAGAGAGAGAGAGAGCACCAGGGCCACCACCTTGTGGATCTGGCTTATGTGGGTCTTGGGGAATTGAACCCAGGGCCTTAGGCACTGGAGGCAAGTGCCTTAACTGCTGAGCCATCTCTCCAGCCCATCTGTTGAGATTCTTTTTTATTGATGTATTTATCATCCATAATTAGATACATTGTATGAGCAAATCTTATGAGGGTACCCCCATTACCTTTGCCCTGTCTCCAACCCACTGGGTTTCCTCCTCTTTGGACATACTGGATCAGTTCATGGAGTAGGAGGTTATGAATTGTACAAGAGGTAGCCCATTCCCAGGCCCTTCTGCTTTGTGGGTTGTTGTTTGGAGTGCAATGTTTCTGGGTATTCTCCCCCACCATGACTATTACATTCTTTCCTGTGGTTCATTTACATGATGGAATTCTACTCAGTTGAAAGAAAAAATGACATAATGAAATTTAATGAAAAATGGACAGATTTGGAGCAGATTATACCTAGGGAACTCACACAAGAACAGAGAGACAAAGGCCCGCATACTCATACTCATATTCGGTTCCTAACCAGGTTAAGCTTAAACTTTTATCAAACCTGACAGGTGAATTGAGAGACTGTAAAGGAAATGGAAAGAATGGGAGGGAGGAATGGGATGGTGGGGTGACTTATACAATAAGGTAAACCAATAATGAATCAAAACCATAAAATCCTTGCTTTCATATAGTAGGCTCTCAGGAAGTCTCTACCAGCCTAAGAGGGATCATGAATAGAATGGGAGGAAGTCTAACCACAAGAAAAATTGATCAGACCTGAAACTCCCTGTCCCAGCCATTGGTTCCTTCCCACACTGAGCTGTTAATCAAAGAGACCCATGAGGTCCCCAAAACAAGATAGGCTTCTGTCAAAGCTTGTGAATAACCTCCCACCCCAAATGTAAGATCCTATTCTGAAGAAACCACAGAAAGTCATCACACAACACTGAGAGGCCCTGCTAGATCCAGAATGGTAACCAGCTCCCTGATGGTAGGATGAGTAGTGCTGGTCCTTGCTACATAAGCTGCCAGAGGAAACTGGTCAATGATATTTGAAGAAAGCAGAGACCAACCGTATACAATTCTGACTGATGTCATGAGAATGCTGAACACACTGCTTTATGGTAGATATCAGAAAGTCAAGAAGTGATCACTTGTAGAATAGTAGCACTAAAATCTAGGAGGGAATCAATTGCTTTCAAGTTGGCTAACAGATCCACTCATTGACAAAGAACCCTTAACTGGAATTGGAATCCAGGGAAAAATCTAATGGAGACCAAAAACCTGGGCTCCAAGGGGAAATTCCCATTACAAGAGATTTACAGAGAGTCTAAAACCCTGGCTCCAAGGGGTAATTCCCATTACCAGAGACTTAGAGAGGCTATACCCAATAGAATCTTGCTCAATTAGCAATGTGTGTCTCACTTTTCCTATTTGTACTGATCTCACTATCTGATGGAGATTCTGTTTGTACTTTTCAGAAGACAGTGAAAGACATGGCCAATGCAATTCCACCATTAAATCTGTTGAGTTTCTAATGTGTATAGCCTTTCTGTAGATCTCTGGTTAGTGGGCGTTTCCACTTGGTTCTTGATTTTCCTATTGGATTGCCAAGGATCCCAGTTCCAATTAAGTATTACCTGCCTCTGAGTGGGAATCTTCTAACCAATTAAGAAGCCATTGATTACCCACCCAGGTTTAGTGCCACTATTGCATATGTGAACACTTCTTGGCATTACTGGTCTCTTCCAGTCTTCATCATTGTTGTAGCATCATTCAGCATTGTATATTGAGGACCTCTGCTTTCTCAGAATATCTTTGGTAAGTTTCCCCTTGGAGTTAGTATAACCATTTCCAGCACTACACATGCTAACATCCGGGGCTGGATACCATTCTTGATTAAGCAGGGTCTCTCGGTGTTGTATGATAAGAATTTGTGGTGTCTTTGATGGTTTTCCTGGGGTCCAACTGTTGAAGCAGATGAGCCTTTCTCAGGGTCTTTCCTCTATAACCCATCACTGGTATTTTGGGTCACATTCTACAGTTCTGATTCTTAAACTCCTTGAGACATGGATCTGACTATGTAACAAAACTTTTTGCTCTGTCAACAGTTTTGTCTGTTGCAAAGTGTCATAAAATTGTGATAATTCAGTACATAGGGTTTTCAGAATGGCTTATTTCCTTTATGAGGAAGAATTATTAAGCTCTTTCTAGGTTTTTTTTTTATAAAAGAAAGCATATTTCTTCAAATCAGGGAATGAAATTGTTGTAAGGGTGAAACAGTTTCTTCTGTTCATCTATTAAGTAGCATTTTTATTCCAGGTTTTAGCAAGTTTTAATTTGCCTTAAACATTTGAATGTAGATTTTGTGTGACCAATCATATGCTTTGTGTACCTGTGTGAGGCATGTGCACATTCATACACACTAGGGTGCATGCGTGTGAAGGCCAAAGTTGACATTGCAGTGCCTTTTTTTGTGGTAAACAAAAGTAGGATTTATTGGATTAGCTCACAGCAGTCCAACAAGCCTGAGAGTCAAGGAACCAGTCACCCCTCAGGGATGCTAGGATCAGTGTGGAGAACTTACACCTGTGGGGACACTGTAACCAAGGCAGTCAGCTACCCAGGAACTGGGTAGGGGGGGAGCAAAGTTAGGGTCTTGCTCTAGCCTATGCTGACGTGGAATTCAAGATGTAGTTTCAAGCTGGTCTTGAACTCACAGAGATCCTGCTACCACTGCATCCTGAGTGCTTCTGGGATTAAAGACATGCACCTCCATGCCTGATTATATATATATATATCTCGTGACAGAGCATACCTTGAGGACATACTTTATATCTGGAGTGTCTTTTTAATGAATCATCTTGTTCCCAGGATGCCCTGTCTCTGCTCCTAAATGCTTGGATTATAATAGGTCACCCCCCACCAGGGCACCCCCTCATCTTACATTCACATGGATGCTGGATTTCCAAACTATGTTCTTTGCACTTGAGAGACAAGTATTTTATATACTGAACCATCCATCCTCACAACTCCCACTCATGGGCTTTTACCATTAATTTTTCATTTGTTTGTTTTTTTCTTCCTTTTATCAGAATAGTGTACCTAAGTGATTACCGTTATTAGATTACTATGATTTGATAGTTGATAAATAATTATATTCTGTATTAAATGTTCCTGTTTTCATTATGGATTCCTTCATGTTACTCCACATTAGGGGGTTCCTTTCACCTCCATTCTCATAACATCAACAGTTCTGTTCTTTGTTATCATGGCAGAGCATAAGGTACTGGGATCTCTTCAGGGGAGAAGGAGCATGAAGGAGTTGTTTTGTGTGGAGTCTAACTTGAACCATTTCATCTCTCAATGACCTTCTAGTGTCATCCTTGCTCATGCTGATAACCCATCACTAAACATAGATATAAACACGTGACCAACTAACTGTGCTATCCAGTATTATTTCACAGATAAGGATCTATTCACTGAAGCTGGCTTTTTAAAAAGCTATACATGTTACATAATGTAGCATAGCCAGAAAATTATGTCAATCTTAGAAAACTATCATGAGCCAGACTATTCATATCTCAGAATTATTCCTAATAATAAGCTTAAAATATGAGTTAATCTCCATTTTTCAGATTAAGATAATTATATGTTGCATTTGTGGCTTTTGCAAACATAGCTGTAATTACTCCTGCATTGTGTTACTTGCTGTCTTTTCTCCCTCTTATTAAGGCTATTTATTTACAACAAATGCTTGGTATGCAAACATTAGTCTGTTGTTAACAAAAGGGAAGCCGAAATTTGTAATTAGCTACAGCTGTACAGGCAGCTTCCTTTATTCAGAAGTCTTCTATCACTGTGAAACTCCCTAGCTCTTTTTATTCTTTATGGGAACCATTCTTGAGTACTGGATAAAGGCCTCATTCTCCATATGTTTAGTTTATATCAACTATCCCATGAACTAATTGGGATACACTAATTAGTAGCAATAGCTCTACTGAATAGCAGGTTGAGAGAAAGATCCCTAGGTTTGTAAACACTTGTCATCAATTAAATATGCATATTATGCATCAGTTCATAATTTAAGCACAAATTGAAAGTTCAATGTTCAATTGATATATGATTAATCGCTAGTATATAAATTCAAGGACATCTTTTACATCATACAATAATAATATAACCTGATGTTTTTCAAAGTCAAGTAATCCTATTCAGTGTGTGCTCACTGATAAAGCAAAATATAACAAATCCCAAGCCCTAATACCATGGTAAGGCATTACTTACCTTTCCTGGTAATCTCTGACAGGAAGCAACCTAAGGGAGGAAGGGCTTATTTTGGCTTTCAGTTTTCAGGGTACAGGGAAAGCATGGAGGGAAAAGCAGCTTTTCCCACTGCATGACAGTCACGAAGCAGAGAAAGATGAATATCAGTGCTTAGTTTACTTTCTCCTCGTAATTCAGTCTAGTTCCTCAGCCCAGGAATGGTAGCAGCCCTATAACAACCTACTCTAGAAACTTCTTCTCACAAACATGTCTAGATGTACATTTCCATAGGGTTTCTAAATCCCACTAAGTTGACAATTATGATTAACCATTGCCCTCTCTCATCTTCATTCTCAACATTTAGAACATGAACATAATGATAACACATACTTACTGAGCTCTAGAGAGGATGAAATACATTGGCATCCATTGAACACTTGAACACTGCTGATATGAGTGATCCATGAGGGTTAGCACATGTTATACAATGACAATGTTCCCTATCTATTGATAGGCTGGGTTAAAGGAGAGAGAAATAACAAGTACAACAAAGGGAAAATTGTTGTGCAATAGAACAAGATATCATCTTCAAAATCTTTACTCAAGATAAATCCTTTGACAGGGTAAATGCCCCACTGCTGCTTCTTATGATTTTAGTGTTTAGAGTGATATGCAAAAATAAGAGTCTTTTTGGCTATCCATTGACCACTTCAAACATCACAGAAAATGATTACAAAACTATTGATACTTTTTTCTTTTCAATTACCACTCCACACACGCTCAGAAAAGTACAAAGACGGGTGAAGTTACGCTATTGTAAGAGCCATTACAATTTTCCTAAAGCAACTCTATTTGACAGTTGGTGAAATGTCAAAGAAAGAATACAAGATTAGAGGAATGGAAAAATTATATGTATATTAAAAAAAACTTTCCAAAGAACCTGAAATGACCAATAGTTAGAAATTCTATTTACAATGGAGATTGTTTAAATTAAAAAATATACAGAAATTAAGCCTATATTACTATAATATTTTAATCTAAACATTATGGATACATAACTCTGAAAGAATGTGGTTTTTAAGGCATAAACTGGGGTCTAACAATAATTTGAGAAATTTGAGCCATGGTTTTCTTTGAGATAGTCCCCAAATTAAGATCTAGTGACTCTTCCTATCTTAAGTGCTCCAATCTCGAGTCCTTTGTGAGTGGTAAGATGCTTCTGATGGAGATGACAATGGTTGTTTTTCTTGGAGGATGATACCATCTTTGATACTAAGATTTTGTATAGTGTAGAAGAAATACAAATGCTTACAATAGTAATACAGTGTTTTCATTATTGCCATCCATAATTCTTTTTCACATGTTGGATTCCAGAGTTTAAGACAATTCCTTCAATATTTATCATAATAAGTTAGTTTCCCTCCATAAGAAGAATAATTTTCAATTTCTACTATTTGACTTAATTTTTGTTTAGTGCCTAATGTTTTGAAAGCTTTAAGGAGTATTACAAGTGTATTTTTTTCTTTTATTATAAAATAATTATCTTTGTTGTCATAAGACAGCCACATCTAATAATGGAATAATAAAAATGTCTTTAAAAACTCTCCTGAAATGGCTAGCCATATCCTCAGTATCAGGCTATGAAAACAAACCTTGAGAAAAATATTAATTTCCTACTCAATAAAGTCGAAAAAAAGAAAGTGGCAATACACAAAGAAAAAAATACTACTGGCTACCTCTTGTACAATCTATAACCCCTATTTCTTGTTCTTGTCCAGCAAGCCCAATGATGAGGACCCCCAGAGGGAAATAGGGGTACTGTCAAAATACTTGCTCATACAATATATCTAATTGACATTACATATGTTAATAAATAAATAAATGTCTTCCTTCCATCAAAAAAATAGAGGAAAGGAAACAAGGGTGACAAGCTTAGTTTCAAAACAGTATTTTGAAGAGGTCTGTTGCTATTGTTCAGCTGCATTAAAATTAGAGGTCCTTACAGAATAGCTACTCCAACAGCCTGCCCATAGAGTGTTCTTTCCAGGAAGGTTTAGATGGTCTATACCTAATCCTCGGGCAAGAACAGGGTTGAAAACCAGAGTCAAGGCCATTTTCAATTATAATGTTAACAAGGTAAGAATCTTAGACTAAATCAGAAACATGAAACAATAAACCATATAGTTAAATACCAGACTGGATTTCTGAAGTCTCCTAAGCACCTTCCCCAACACACAGCCTGGAAAGAATGTTTCCATTGCCAATTACCATTGCTCAAAGACTGTCTCTCAACATTTGTTTATCACCCTTTATAACCTTGGGGAGTGGTTTCCAATGTCCCAGACTTTTTACCTCCTGAGTCTCCAGAACTGCCCCACTCTCTTCAGGGGAAAATACTTAAATTCTGAGGATTTTGTTATACCACCCCCTGCTTCGAATTAAAAAGAAAGTGAAAGTAATTATTAGACCATCATCATAATACTGAATGATAAGCTCTTCATTCACAGGGTGACTGCCAATTCGTGTGAAAACTATAGGGTCAAAATAGGACAATACGCAAAATTTGACAGATGCTATCAAAGTCCCTGCCCACAAAAATGTCAAACAAAAAATGACACAGAAGAGCTAGAACATGTTTTTTTTTCAAAAATATAATTATAAAATCAACTACTCTAAAATCATGAGTAATGATACAATTCAAAAATCATACAGCACTCCCATAGTGGGCATTAATTTGTGTTCATCCAGCCCAGACCAACATTGCTGCTATTTCATGAAGACACATTGAACAAACTAATTTGATAAACTTGTAAAATTACTACCTGAAATATCAAAATTGTAACATTTAGCCAGACCTGGTGGTTCATAACATTAACTTAGCACTTAGGAGGCAGAGGTGGGAGAGTTGTCATGAGTTTGAGGCTACCCTGAGACTTCATAGTGAATTCCAGGTCAGCTTGGCCTAAAGTAAGAGCCTATCATGAAAAACAATATATATATATATATATATATATATATATATATATATATCATTCAATGTAAGATTAAAGAAATAGTTGTTGTATATTGAGGAAACCTGGCATAACCAAGCAATGGAATATTATATTAGAACCTGGGTTTGACATTGTCACAGTCAGCCACATGCTGCTGGGATGAATCTCCAAACCAGGCACAGTTTATGGAAAGAAATCATTTCTTCAAGCTACAGATCCAGGGGAAGTCCCATAAAACTGAAAGAGGCTGGTCCTCTTTCACACGTCCAGGCAGAGAGAAAACCCATCACCTACACCACACACACAGAACAGGGAACAGGCAGGAGGGCCAAGGAGAGAATTCTTTACCTTTATATAGCCCTAGGGTGGAGTCTTACAACCCTATCCCAGATTTATTGGCTTCCTGAGTCTCTGGAATTTCCTTCCTGCATTGCCCACACAGGAAAGGATGTTTACTTCTACCTCCTTTGAGCTCCCTTACATCCTGCCCCCTACTGAGAGGCTGCCTTTCTGTGAACATCCTCAGAGACCCACCGGAGATTACTTGAAAGGTCAAGTTGACATCAAAATTTAACTATCACAGACATCATTCAAATGTTTGTTTTTCTTTCATTGGCACAAGGTGTGTGAGAGGACAGATGAGTAAACAGGACTAGAAGTTAGATAGTGGACTAGGTTAGCAGAATGTCTTCTAGAGAAAATACTAGCTGTGGTGAGAAGTGCTGCTTAGAATTCTGGTAGCAGGCATTCAGGTCAAGGAACAACCATCCAAATATGGTGTGAGTCAAATAAGTGTTTTTTGTTTGTTTTGTTCTTTTGTTTTTGTTTTCTCTGTGTGTGGGGGTTGGAGGTATGTGTGGCTCATGGAGGTCAACTTTGGAGGCTCCCTCTCCACCTCCTTACTCTTTCTGAGACAGCTTCTGATCTCAGCTGGAGCTCACTGATTTGGCTAGACTATCTGGCTAGTGATCCCCAGGAATTCTGTTTGTCTTCTCAGTGCCTGGATTACACTTCACCATACCTGGCATCTTAAGGTCCTGGGAATCTGAGCTCAGGTCCTGATGTCTGTAGCAGAAACATTTACCACTGAGATGTGTCTCCCCAGCCCTGAATAAGTTTTGATTATTTTTATTCTGATAAAAAAATAACTTTCAAAATCAAGATATGTTAATACATGTTTGACTGGGTAACTCCCTTCAATATACCTCTAATGTAAAGATGATTAACACAGTCACAGTTCTGGTTGTGATGATGATTTAGCCAGCATTTACCATAAGACAGAGCCCAGCCTAAAAGCTACAAGTAATAACCTATTTATTCTCATATCAAACATTAAGTTCTGTTATAATTTCTACTTCACAAATATGATATCTGATGAACAGGTTAATGACCAAAGCTGTGTAGGAAGCAACATAGTCTGACTCCAGTATCCATGAGGACTAAATACAAACATGATAGTCTATACCCTCCTGCATGGAGTTCTCCAACTCTCCAGTATCACGTGTCTCCCAGAGCATCCTTGGGGCAATAGAGTATGTATGGTTGGCCAGCATCTCACTCTATTTGTCAGGTTGCTGTGCAGTAACTCATAATTTTCTCCTCCTTTGGTAATAAGAAAGTATTTGTTCTTGACTACTGTCAAAGTCTCAAGAAACCACAGTAAGAGGCTCACAAGTTCCTTGCCAGCCTAGGCTACACAGTGAGACCCTGTTCAGAAAATAAAAGAACCCATTACAGTCTACTATATATACTTCTAGGATGTCCGTCGTACTGTCTGATGTCTGCTAGTGTCTGAATAATCTGTTTTTCCCCTGATTGTAGTTACTAGACTCTATATAAGCCTAAATTTTCCTGTTGATATTTCTCTGAACAGTAAGCATTTTTTTAGGGAAGAATCATTCATCTTTCATCTCTACATCCCAGAGTAGTTTCTGTTGCATCATTTGTTATAATATAAGCACCATCTATTGTTATCTTTTTCAATTTAGTTTCATGATTTTTTCAAAAGACAAGGTTGTCTTAGTATAGGACTTTGAGGGAATGAGAGAGATGAGAAAGCCTCTGAACAAAAGGAACTTACCCCGGTCTTCACTCCTAGGTAAAGGCTGTTAGATAATTAGAGGACACCCTTAGAACCATGGGGAGCTGGGTAAGATGGAGGGTTCTTTGAACAAGCAATGTGAAAAGTAAAAAAAAAAATCATGATGCAAAGTTCTACTGTCTAGTAGGATGTAATGCACTCAGCTTTATGAGACTTTAATAACTGTTTTCTGTGGTGATAATAACTACATTTCCTGGAAATAACACCGACCCTGCACAGCTGTCTTACCTAACTAACCTGTCCTTTTTGATCTGCCTGCTCTTAGATATTTAATTACAACTAGAAAAAAATATAGGCATTATTTTTGCTAAATTGAAATCTTAGTGCTAACGTGGCAATTCTTTACATTTAAATGTATTTATTGACTGGGGAATTAGAGAATTATACAAAGAGCACACATTGGTCTATTTAGAAGGAAACATTTACATAAAACCAACAGTGCTAAAGAGGAACCTTCTGCAAACCCAGGAAAAAAACAAAGGTTTGAGAATGTAGAGGAGGTATGGCTCCTTGGAATGCAGTCTACTCATCCAAATGTACCAGCCTGAAAAGGTGGAAAATTAAATTCTATTTACAAGTTTTTGCTGGTTTGTTATATAAAATGTGTGGGCATAGGATATCTAAATTTAAAGTAACATGATTTAAGCTGCAGTGTGTGATGAAGAGTCCTCTGAGGTCACTAAAGCTTTGATTTTCCAGTTAGCTTATTTTATAGCTAGTGCTTTGGAAGCCATCAAGTCCATAACGAGATAGATCAATCAGATTGTCTTTATTGGTCTACTGCGTGCCATACACCATACATAGCAGCACTCATTGAATCAGACTGCTTGGGAACAGCAGCTTTAACCTTGAGACTTGAGCAGAGAAAATAACAGTTTCCAAATTAAATCTCCATGAATTATATATATTCTTATATAAAATTGAATTTTTAAGCAGTGTCAATTGAAATCCTTTGGTAATGAACCAAATGCAGTTACTTCAAAGAGGAACCATGGTCACAACATCACATTTTCTGATTTTAAACAGTTTACTAAACTCTATATGCAAACATCAGACTCTGCAGTGATGCGGAGAGGCAGTATTTTTAAATGGCCTCAGTCATTCTCTAAAGTAAAGCAAAAATAAATGAATGACCTTCATATTGGCTTCCACTACCAGTGATAACATTATTGTTTTATATTTATCTGACTTTCAAGTAAATAAAGAAAACAGAAAACACAAGAAGTAAAGAAGCCATATAATAAAATCATGTAGGACAGAACATGGTACCCTTGTGATTCTCAAATAATGTGAATAATTTTGCCCAGACTTTTGAAATTTTTCAAAGGCTGCTTTTAAAAGAAAAAAACAAACAAACAAAAACAAAAAACCCTGGGGATTTCCTGAACTAATGCATTCCTATGTTTAAGTATTTCACTTTTTCTGCATTCAGATTCCTCAACAAAAACTCAAGATTTTGGTGATAATAAAAGGGAACCCTGGGGAAAATGGTGTTAGGAGTATCTAAACAAACATTTGCAGTTACTTCAAAGAGGAAAAGGAGTTCATCAAGGGCACAGACATTATAATCTGAAAAATAAATCAATGTCTGACCAGAGGTTGAATCCATATGCACAGTCTGTCTTATCTGTAGGATGTGAGTGTGGGCAGAGAATTTATATAAAAAGAAGCTAATGATTCATTGGGAACAAGTTTTTTTCACTTGAAGCATTTGTATATCTAAAAGTATTCGTTTACTTTTTAATTTAATATCTTTATTATGGATAAGTATATACACTGTATGAGCAAATCTTGTGAATGTGTCCTAGTTTCCCTCCTCTCTGTCCCCTACTTACTGGGTTCCTTCTTCAGTGCACATTCTGAATCTGTCCATAGAATAGGGTGTTATGAACTGCACCAGAGGTAGCCAGTTTTTCATTTTTTTATCCTGCTTTGTGCTTTGTTGCTGAGGGGGGCGATGACTCTGGAAATTCTCCCCTACCGTGGCTCGTACATTTTTTCTGCCCCCTCTTCCGCTCAGTTCCCTGATTCATGGTGGGTGAGTTTTAAGCCTGTTTTATTGTTGAGATCTTAAGTATCTCTGGATCTTCGCCCTGGGTTGTGTTGGGTATTGTTGGTGTCTGTCTCCATTGACCTTTCGGGGGTTATCAGACTTGCTGTGGTGATTGGTCTACTGTTTGTCTCATCATTTTCTCATAGGTTTAATTTGGACACTGTGTAAAGGCCAGGGGTGGTTTGTTTCCTGGCAGAATGTCAGCCATCATCCACTGTCTTGTTGGTGGAATTGGGTTTTCCATGGCTCACTTAATGCCTTCAGAAAAATACAAAGAAAATCTCCATCAGCGAGTGAGATCAATATAGGTTAAATGAGACAAGCATTACTATTATGGCTAGTTTCTAGTGGGCATAGCCTCTCTGTAGCTCTCAAAATGAAAATCATAAATCAGCTTATAATCACAAGGTTGGTTGTCAATGTCTATCTAAAGTGATAATGTCCATGATATATCTCCCATCTTTAGCAGAGAACTCCATGCAAATCCAGAGTTGAGAGTCAAGTGCTTGGGTCCAAGAAGCCTAACTAAAACTCAGAATGTGATTAAGAAACAGAATCCCAGTCTGGAGAGATGGCTTAGTCATTACAGCATTTGCCTACAAAGCCTAAAGTCCAGAGTTTGATTCCCCAGCACCCACATAAAGCCAGAAGCACAAAGTGTCGCATGTGTCTTGAGTTCATTTGCAGTGGCTGGAGGCTCTGGCATGTCATTCTCTTTGTCTGTCTCTTTTCTTTCTCTCTGCTTGCAAATATAAATAAAAATAACTTTTAAAGGAACAGAATCCCAAATGAATATAAGGCACTCAAATGGTCTATAAAATCACAATATAGTACAAGTTCAGTGTGCACTGACACAGTCACTGGGGGGGTTGAGACTTCAGGATGAAATATTGTAATACCCTGAACTAGACTAAGATGAGGAAAGTGCTTGCATTGAGGTCATCAGAGCATTGTAGCCTCATGGCACTTCACGGCTCCTTTGGATTCCATGCACCAGGCACAACCAACAAAAATTCACCATTTCTTATGATGACCTTTAGACTCTTCGAGTTTTGTTATGAATTGCTTTACAAATGAGACAAAACATATTCCCCATACAGATGAAATAATATTTCTTTGCTTTATTATTTTTCTTTCCTCCTCTACCATGTTATAAATATTAGAAGTGCAGAGTTCAGTCTAGTATATGCACCATTTTATTCCCATTTTATGTACTCATCCAATATTTATGGAATGCTGAATACATAGAGAGACTTAGAAATTCTGCTGCTGAAGAATTTAAAAGAAACTCTGTTCTTATCATCTTGAATTTTCTAGGCTAACTTTGACTCTTTTCCTAAAACACTTTCTTAAAATGGTCCTTTGTAACTTGGCAGTGACTTGTCTTTCCAGTGTCATTTTCTCACAACAATATTTTATTTATATGTCTTGGCACTCTTTAAGAATATTTTATGGTTTTTTACATGTATTTCTTACATTACAGATGGCAGAAAGTAAATATTTCAGAAGATCCCATGCACACGATTTATGAAACACAGTAAAGTATCAATAATCTTTTCACAATAGACAATGATTGTGTTGGCCCAGGAATGGACTTTTTAAAAAGCTTAACATTTTGGGCATTGAAATATACTTCAAAAGTGGAAGAAAGTCGACATTAGTGTAGACTATCCCAATAAGAAATATGTTGTTCACATGTAAGTCTGACCTTAGTGAATAGAAAGAGATTTGGATTTTGGAGAATATCTCCCCAAAGTTACAGAATGACAGCTTCCAAGGACCTAAAACTAGTCAGAAGGCATCTCTGACATTTTCTCCCCAGCACTGTGGCGGTGGATCGGTGAGACCATGGGGTTATTTAAAGGGGCTGTGGCATTTAAAGAAGCAAATGCAGCTTCAACTCAGACATGCTTCAGGCTAAAATCCAAGGATAAAAGGGAGATGTGCTTAACTCTTCTTCACATATAAGAAAAAGTTCTCAAAATTGCACAAAATGCACTATTGGATCTAAGTTTCTTTAACAGACACTTCACAAAAATTGATGGAGAGTTCATGAAGGAAGAAAACGGTCTTTAGATTTGCTGTGAGTCAGATATCATTCCTTTCTGCCCTCGTTGCCCTCAGAAATGGGGTCATATATTTTATGGCAGACAATGCCACTGAAAACGAGTCAGACATCATCAGAGCAAGACATCCTAATGGGGCGAATGTCCTCCACCGTGAGCAGCCTGGGTGGATGAATCCTGTGGCAGAATGGAGCGTTCAGCTGATGTTTTGGTGACTCATGGGATTAATTCAGTTCAGGAAACGGTCAGTGGTTATTTACCATATAGAAAATACTGAAGAAGTTTTGTAGAATACAGGATTTGGGAGGTTAAGGAAGAATTACTAAGCCTGTGAAGCCCAACTTTGGGGTATTTATCCAATTTATCAAGTAATTGAAAAATCAGACTTTGTGAAGGGTAAATTATGAGGGTTATTTTAGGAAAAAATAGTATCCGAAGTTGAGGAAAGAAAGGAAAGCTGGGGGAAGCTCCAAAGAAGAAGAAGCCTATAGAAAGGACACACACACACACACACACACACACACACACACACACACACACACGAACAAAGCATGAAAGTGCAAGTTCTTCATCTTCACCTTCACATAGAAGGAAGCAAAAAAGATTGTAAAGTAAACTCAGGCTTGAGGAGAGATCATACCTGTTGCAAAATAAGAAAGCATACAAGAGAAAACACATGTATACAAGAGGCAGGAAAATACCCCAGCTAATAAGAAATCCCCACCCCACCCACTTCCCAGGCTGGCTGGGAATGAAGAGGAGCTGAGCACAGCAAGGACCAGGAGAGTCTAGGGGCTGAGCAGAAGGGGCCAGCCTACCCAGATGTGCTGAGCTGAGGAAGAAGCAGAAAATTGATGCCAGGGAGTTTTGCTTGCAGCAGTTATAAATTAGATGGATCAGACATGGGTTCTAGGCCTGCCAGGCCAGGAAAGATGGCATCTAATTGTTCTTGGGTCTTGTCCCTGGATGGATGCCTATGGGAAAAAAATTCTCCTCTCTTGCCTAAAATTCTGGATACATAACTAGGATTAAATTGAATTTACTTTGCTCCATTTTCAGTTCTGAAACATAGTTTGTATTTTAGAAAAAAAATTGTTTAAAAGAGCTTTTTAGTTGAGCTATGCTTGACGATAGGACCTCAGTTTTGTGCTCATGATATTTATGTAACATAGAAAACTTCTTTAATCTTTGATATGCTTTTTTACTGGGAAAGCTTTTGTACAGGTCATGGCTAACTGTGAGGTACAGTTGTAAATTATCTGTCATTTGGCTTAAGAGAAAATTCTTCTGAGAAACTATCTTCTTCATGTTGTTCTTTGACATACTTAAATACTGTTTTTTTTTTCTTTTGTAAATTTGTCTTCTAAAATTAGAAACCTTAGAACCATAAATCTCTGATTCCCCTGGAGCTTTGTTTGTGGATTTGGAAAGACAGAAATAAGTTGAGACATAATTTTATACTACTTTTTTCTATTAGTGCTATCCTAACATGTCTCAGAACTATTAAAAAGAATTCACAGAAAGTATATGTATTAACATAGAATCAATGTTGTTATCATTTATCATGTGCCTTGGAGATAAATATTTTTGTTGAAGTTTTCCTGTCTTCAGTTTCATGAGTTTTTAAAAAAAGGCGATTTTACCATTGGTTATGACAGGACTCAGCTTCTTGATCATGTGAAGAGCTTTATCAGTGATAGCATGAGCTTCCTAATTCTTCCATCAGAGTTGGAGAAGGGGGCTGAACTGATCTTATGTGTACTGGACTCACCATCTACCTGTCCACGGTCAATGAGCACGTGACTCTGAGAGGTGATTGACAACTAACCTCAGGCATCATCTCAGATCTTTTATAAGAATCAACATTCCATTAAAAATGTTCTTGTTTATAATGGCAGTAATAGCTTCACCTTCCCTAA
The DNA here is from genome assembly GCA_004024765.1 of Zapus hudsonius. NCBI lineage: Eukaryota > Metazoa > Chordata > Mammalia > Rodentia > Dipodidae > Zapus > Zapus hudsonius. Next base: position 18,669 of record PVHP010012176.1, read on the forward strand.
ATGCTTCCTGACAGTCACAAACCTACCCAAGTTTAATCATTTCATCTGCTGATTTTGCAGAAGTACTTATTTTCTAAGTTTTTTTTATTTTATATATATTTTAGCTCTATTTTAAATGACCTGAGGGGGACTTCCTAATTCACTCATTAGATTTGGAAGTGAAGTGTCATAGTTGTGTCATTTTAATAAGAAATTGTCATGTATTCGTTCAGAAAAGTCTCACAAAATTTGAAGTTATATTAATGTATATACCTGTAAATAATAGTCATTGACCATAAAAGTAGAGATAAGAAATTTTCATAAAATAATTTATATTTTATGTTATCATAATAGGAAATAATTGCTAATAAATGTATGTTCTCTCTGTGTTCTTTCATGGTTGCAGGAAACTGATTCATTCCTTTTTTCATTTACAAAAGAACTTTATTAAAATGGGACTTTTGGAAAGGTTAGCTAGCTTTGGAAAGGATCAGTACCTAACATTTACAAAAGAGAGAAAAATGTGCCTATATTTTTTTCTAGCAGCTACGTTTTCTGAACCATTTCCAGATATACTGACAGCACCAGATGTCAGCTGCCAGAATAATAGATGTTTTTAAAAGCCAGAGCAAAATGCAAACAAGACAACAGATAAGAAAAGAATATGTGTACAACTAGTCATTGGATGTGTTTGGCAGGGGGGTATATCCATTGAATTTTGAAAAAACTCCACTTAAAATTAGATTAATATTTGATACTTTTGATTAAATTGCTACTACATAAAAATAATGAAAGTAATGCAGAATAGGTTGAAACCCAGTTAGAATTGGTGTGTAAACCAATTGCCCAACAAGATAATGCAAATATAATACAGACTCTGGTATTTGTGATTTACAGCATTAAGGAGGTTTATTCATCAAGAGTTTAAAATTACTATGAAGTTTACTTGTTAAAGAGCTTGCTATATATTGATTGGCTTCTTTTTATATTTCATTAATAGAATGTGTTAGGAAATGGACTTTAAGCATTTTATATTGCTGGCAAAATTGTAAGCTGCCATCAGAAGGACATCCTGTAATACAAGTGTGAAGATTGTCCAAATATAAAGACTATAGTTAGGATTCTTTCAGAAACAAGATTATAGAGTCTAGGTAGGGTAAAATGGTGGTTCTAATGGGCAAAAAATTTGGACCTCAGGTAGCCGATCACCTTGTCATTTCAAGGACATTTTATACTTAATGGCTTTTAGTGCCCTCAATAGTATTTAGTTTTAAAGTACAAACGTTGGTAAAGAATTAGATGTGATGTTATCTTTAGAAGAGGAAGAAAAGACAAGATAATGGATGATGCGTATTGCAGACTTGGACTGCTGATTTCACTTTGTTTTGTATAAAATATAGACAATGTCAGTGAAAAGTCCATGTTATTTAGTTTCCTAAAATACTGAAAATTTTTCATAGAACTTGAATTGAACTTTGTCTCTTTGAAATAATGGCATTAATTTAAAGGAAGACAAAACAGTTTAAACATGGCATCTTAAAAGGGGGAACTGTTCCTGGTCACCTGTTGAGTTTTGAGTGACTTAATTCTAGAGTTCTCATGTGTGTCTCATAATCACAATTTCTGTTACAGCCCAATATATTCACAGTTTTGCTTCCATTCTGCCATGAAATGCCCTTGTACATTTTATGCTAAGGGCATATATATATATATAGAAACAATATATATATTTTTCCATCAAATGAAAGGTGTTTGCTTTAATTGGGAATCCTGAAAAGTATGCAAGAACCAACTAGACATAATTTATGCATTTATCTATTTAAAAGGGGGAGGAAAGACATGTGGCTTTATCTTTTCAACAAAATCAAGACAGAGCTTATTTAAGTAGTTAATTAGTACAGTAAGCATGAGCACCTTAGAGGGCTGGAAAATGCCAGGGAGAGCCTAGGGATGTCATCATCTATGCAGAGTTGAAGTTGAATATGTGTCTTCCTGTTTTAAAGTATAATTCTAGATATTTAGTTTTCACATGAAAGAAGCAAATTTGCACATATATCTCAATAAGTCAATGCAAAGAAACAAGTAGCAAAATAATATTAAACAAGCTTTCTTTGGCTTATATAGAAAAAAGTGATTATGAAACTATCTTGATGAATCTTTGTTTAACATTCTCCACTAGGAAGTATGATAAGAAATGAATAGAAATAATTTGATAGCAATTTTTGGTACAGGTTAAATAAGACTACACCATGCAAACAATTCTCCTAGATATGGCTTAATAAACTGTCATACTTAATTTTAACTGTGATTTAGCTACATGTGTGTGTATTCCTCCAGCATATCAACATAAGTGAGATTATTTGGTTTACTTATATTTTTAATAAGTAAAAAGAGATAAAAAACATTTTCTATAATGAAGCACAATTCATTCTAAAATTGTCAGTATAAGTTTGAAACATCTTTCTATATTTTGAATTTCAAATTTTCAATAACATCCACATTTTAAATTTAAATATACCTTTTTTCCTCTTTTAATTCATTCATTTAAAATTGAGCTGAATGCATTGTATTTTATATCATGTAGTGTGTGGGGGCCAAGGATGGATTGTGATGATTTAAACCAAGTGTTCCTCACAAATATATGTTCTGAATGCTTGATCCCCAGATGATGGCAGTTTTGGAACTTGAACCTAGTTGGAGCTGTGTTGTTGGGGGCTTATGGGAGTTATAGCCAGCTTCCTCTTGCAAGTTTTTGGCACGCTTTCCTGCCGCTGTTTGCAGTGCTGTGGAGGAGGTGATGTCCACTTTTCCTGCCATCATGGAGTTTCCCCTCAAGTCTGTAAGCCAAAATAAACCCATTCCTTCCACAAAATAAAAATAAAAGATTTTGGACCATCTTATTTTGATTTAGTTCACCGTTTCTGTATATTCTTTCATTTCCTAGAAGTTTTCGAAGAAACCAAAAGTACTGAATTCAAAATCATCTTGTCTAGGATAAAATCCTCTTACTTTCAATTCCTCCATTTGTTGTGACCCACCTTATTTCTCTGTCATCATCTATTTTATATCTATCTTCTTTCTATATCTCTGCTATATCCATTCAAATGAAGAAATAACTGCTGTTTTACATATCTGTCTAAACTGACATAGGGAAAAAGAAGCATTAAAATAAAAAATCAATAATAAGAATTTTCTAGTTTACTTTGCAAATTAGTCAGTGTCCATCATTCTATCACAGAGGTTAAAAAAAATTACTCTAGAATTCTCTCTTGTACCTTTGAATGATCTCCTTTATCCTTTATTGTATCAGAAGTCACTAATGACAAACTACCTTAGCTTGCTGTATCTACAAATTTATTTCCTCAGTGTTGATAGAGGTTGCTAGCTATAGATTCTTCACTGATAGGCTTCTGTCCTATAGGGCTCCTAGGGAAAAGTTGTTTACCCAGGACTCTACATATACTGAATCTGCACTGATGATGCTTTCAAGACTTGACTGTACCTTTGGATCTGCCTTTCGGCAGCTTGATTATGTGTCTTGGCGAGATTCCCTTTATGTTTATCCTTCTTGAAATTTGCACACCTTTGGTGTATAGATCCCTGTATTTTATCAGCTATAGCAAGCTTCTGATCACTATATCTTCAGATATTGCTTTCACCCATTTTCCCCTCATCACTCCTCTTTACTTTAATTTTCCATTTTTGTTACTGTACTGATGCTGTCACAAAAGGACATTTTTCTTTATTCTTCCTCTTTTATCTGCTTCAAATTTAGTAAGTTTAGTGTGCCTATAATCGAATGCATTGATTTTTTTTTCCAATTTTTCAGCTCCAAAATCCAATTTGAAGCTACACCATTTCATTTTTGTTATATGTTTTTCCTATGGAATTCCTGTCAGGTTCCTTTTTTGTAATAATTATCTTTTTGTTGATACTTTTTTATTTTATGACAACATTCTTCTGATATACACTATAGCTCTTGGCTCAGAGTTTCCTTTATATATTTGTTTATGTTTAAGATAGTTGGTGTAATGTATTCATTAAGTCCATTGTTGTGCCCTCTCCAGAATCATGGCTGTTCTTGTCTACTGAACATAGTCCAAAATTGCTTCTTTGTATCCATCATTTTTTATTGTCCATAATGAGTTACATTATTTAATGGGCAAATGATAAATTGTTATCCCCAGTTCCCCAATACCCCTCTTCCCCATCACTGATCAGATGGATATCCTCCTATGTGGGCAGTCTGGATCAGTCCTTGTGGCAGTGGACCATGGATAGCCTAGTATTCAGCCCGGTTCTCCTGGACCAAGTGTGTTGTTACTGAGGGGTACCATTCCTCTGGATAGTCTCCCCCACCTCGGCTTTCACAATCTTTCCACCCCCTCTTCCGCTCAGTTCCCTGAGCCATGGTGGGTGAGTATTAAAGCTGCTTTAATGTTGAGAACTTAGGGGTCTTTGTGATGAATATTGTTGGTTTCTGTCTCACTGGCTTATCCTGTGTTGATTGAATGGTTGTGGCTGTGGTTCTCTTGTTCATCCCATCATTCTCTGTGGGGTTCCATATGGATCCTCCACTGTATGACTGTGGTGGCTCATCTCTTGCCAGGATCTCAGCTATAGGCCTGCAGATGGTTGGTAGGGTGGGATGGGCCATAGCTCTCTTGCTGTATTCTGAAAGATATAACACAGTCTCCATTGGAGACTGAGATCAGTATAGGTTATCAAAGATACACCATTCTGGATTACCTATATTCTATTTATAGTAGCTTCTCTGTCAATTGCTCCTGTGGTGCATCTTTTCTCGGGAGTTTGTATCCATCATTATCCAGTCTTTGCCTGAGAACTGAGGATTTGGAATGCTATATTTGTGAAACTTCTGTATGTCACCTTCTTCTCCATCATTGGATTTTGTTTTTGATATTTATGATCAGTGGTGGTGATTAATTTACTTAGTGATTGCATTTCTCTAAGAATATATTCATTGTTATGGAGTTTTTCCTAACATTTCCCCTACTTTAGATCATAGATAATATTTGATAGGGATTTATTGAATGTGTGACGCCAAAATGAAACAAAACCATTAGAATTATAGGAAATAAAAAGAAGCATAATAGAGGAAGTCTTATTGAGTATTTGTCAATGGGTTCTGTCTTGGGTTCCCCTCAACTCTTATCCATATCATGAGTGACCTGACCTCGGTTGTCACTGGCTGTAGTTGCTGATATTATGCATCAGTCGATGATTTTACTTGGGCACATGCATTTTATATTCTGGTAATCATAATGGCTTGTTTTAGTTTTCTTCTCCTTTGCACAATTTTTCATCTGGCATAACACCTTTCTGTTTCAGTTCTTGGTTTCAAAACACATCATCTATCTTGTCAAAATTCTAGAGAGATCATTCTTGTTCCAAGGATTTTTTCTGTTTCTACAATGCTTTGCTGTTTTTTTTTTTTTTTAATTAATGAAGTGTTTTGTCGTAGCCGTATAATGGTTTCGTGTATAGTTTCTTTAAGGTATCACACTGTTCCAAGTGCCTCTTCATCTGCTGCTGTGTAATTTGGAGTCTATTTTCATATCAAAGGCTCCATAAATATTTGGTTATTTATTTTTTCCTTTGGGGGAGATAAGATTGTGTTGTATTTATAAACCTTTACATAAATATAATATTTCACGTTTTAAGAATTAATGTTCAATTTATCTATGCTGTAATTTTATATTTAAGTGTTTAATATATTTAAAAGACAACTGTAAATTTCAAAGGAATCTTCATAACATATATTTGATTTCAATAGTGATTAATTGTAAACTTTAAATTTCATTTTCGCATGTAATATTTTCAATTACCTTCTAAATTATTTCAATTGTCTGGTTCAAATAAAACCTTTCTGTGTATGCAAATGATTCATAAATCTAATAAAATAGACTTATGAATATGATTAATCTAAAGTTCTTACAGAATCTGATATTGAATATAAGTTTAATTATATTACATCTTGGAATCAGAGCACTGAACCAGTTATTTATTAGTAAGCAGAAAACTGTTGTTAATATTCAAAACTCTTCTAAAGATTACAAGTAGAAATAGAAATAGAAATTCAAATCCAGACTGCTTAAGAGTCCCATTCCCTGGCCCCTTTCTGCATGTTAGGCAGCACATTTGAAAATACAAGCTTCTTCAGAAGCTTCACTTTCCCAACAAGGGCATCTCCTTGTGAAAACCCTATGGTTACATATTCAAGTACATATTTCCTCACCTTTCTAGTTCATTTATCCTGGTGTCCAGAGACATGGGAAAAGGCTCTTCAATTGCAATTTTACCAGATTCTCTCTCTCTGACAAACCTAGGGATGCTTTCCCATGGGATGATAGCTAAAAGAATCAGGTTATTGTGCTAGTAATATGTCACCCAGAATTCAGTTGTCAGTGCAACCATGTGAGGAGATGAAACCTCATGAGAAGTAATTAGATCATGAGGTCCTTCTTAATGGTAAATTCATGGGTTATGTCACACTGTACTATCACAGTTGGTCTGCTGTGACTTGACTGGTCTTTCTAGAATGCACCAAGCTTTCTTTCCTTCTTCTCTCTCACGTGGCTTTTGGCCTGCCCACTTGATGCTGGGTGATATAGCAAGAAGCTCCTCACAGAAAAGTGAACAGCTGTTGTAGTCAACTTCTCTGATGCTGCACAGAAAGAAACCAAGCAAAAGTGGCTTGTGGAGGATTGGGTGTATTTGGTTTATGTACTCGAGGGGAGACTCGATCATGGCAGGGAAAACGATGGCATGAGCAGAGAGGTGGACATCACCTCCACCACAGCACTGCAAACAATGGCAGGAAGGTGTGCCAAACGCTAGCAAGAAGATTTATGGGTTTATAAGCCCCATAAATCCACCCCCGACAGCACAGCTCCAGTGAGGTTCTAATACCCAAACTGTCATCAGCTGGGGATTGAGCATTCAGAACACATTTGTTTGTTTGTGGGGGACACCTGGATCGAACCATGACAACAGCCTCCTGAACAGTGAAAAGCAATCTGTATTCTTGAGAAATCATCCAGTTTTTGCTATAGAGTCCCTTGCCTAGAAACTACCCCCAAATAAACCTTTAGAAATAAAGCAAACACCTGTTCATATGTTAAAGCAAATGAGTCATGACCATGGTTTTATATGATAAGGAAGGCAGTTCCTTCTAATTGAGCTTTTTTTTATACTTGATTTATTTAGGAATTCCTAGAGATAGCTCTAGAAAAGAAATAGGAAAGAGATAGCTCTTGAAAGTTATAAATTAACATCCCATATTTATTACACAGTTTTACATTTACATGCCCTTATTTCTTCTGTCTACTCACAGAAGTCCAAAGTTGCCAATTGCATTGGTTACTCTTGATTTATTTGTTCAACTCTTTAGATGTGCAAAGACTTTTTCAAATATTATTAAAGCATCTAAATTATATGACAACCCTAAAATAAGCAAATTCATTTTCTATGTAACTGGCCAAAATTTTATGTATGGTATACTCTATGGTCCATAAGACCTTGTAGGTATATAAAATGATATAATATTCAACTGCATTTTGAATGTCTTATGTTGGCTTTGCATATTTATTAATAATCTTGAGTGAAATTCTACCAATGTAATTGTGAATTAAATACTGGTTTGTAGACTTGGATAAATTTTAGGGCTTACTGAGATTCGCTATAGTATAATTAAATATTTTTTTTCTTTTAATGTAAAGACTTTTAAAATAATGGACTTTGTATAACTTTTCTTTTTTGAGGCCATTACTTTTGTAGAGAAAAAATGCAGTTAGTACTTGAACTGAAGTTGGGGGGGGGAGGAAGAATATGTTTGGAATTGCAGAGGGATTAGGAAGGAGAAGATCACTGACCCTTCCTTCACATAGGTCAGTCCATAGACCCTCCCTGCATGAACTCATCTCTCATTCATGTGTCTGGGCTCTGAATCGCGTGCTTCTCATGACCTAACCACAAATGCAAAGTTGAAATATGGAAATTAGAAACAGTGGCCTATTCAGTTGATGAGATTTTACTTGTTTCCTTGATTTCAGCCATATGTATGTACCATCCTGGGCTTCTATACATTTGGTGATCCAGTGAAGTTCCTGGGGATGGTGTTGAGAAGTCATGGGAGTTTTCTGGTTTTGTTTTGCTTTTTCCCCTTAGAACTTTTTTCATGCTGATGTGTCATCTTTCTGTGCTTCTTTCTTTACTTTTATGCCAACTACTACTACTCAAGTGCATTCTCCCTCTGTTCTAAAATGTTGTTGAATAATTACAGCTTATCTCCTCATCCAGCTAGCTATCTGTCTGTAACAGTTGTATTCATTTGCCCTGTTCTGAGTGAGGTTTCATGAAGAAGAGAAACTCAAAAGTGCACAAGCATCTGGTTTTAGGAAGGAGTTTATTGAAATGATTTGGATTTAAAAAAAGTTTGGTCTATACATGCAAATAATGTTATATCTATAGATATGCAAGTGTGTGACTTTATTTATGATTGCATGATGTATTTAATACTTTTTAACATGTAACAATTATAATGTGTGATTATTATAATAGAATATTTGTCGTGTATGCATATTGCTTAAACAACTTCTTGCAATTATGAAAGAAGAAAAAAAATACATATTTTGTTTTCTTTAGAGGATGTCAGGAAGCTCAGAAACTCCTGACAATCAAAACAGTGTTTCCATGTCATTCCAGAGTTAATGAACAAGGGCATGTTTAATAGCACTCCTAGGTTATATGTCATCTGAAAATATTCTTACCTGTGTAAAAATGATGAAATTTTCTTCAGGAAACAATACCAGACACTGCATTAAACTCTTTCTTAAGAAGTTTGACATGGTTAGGTCACAGACAATTTATCTTAAATTGGACCTTGTCCTTTAAGTGGGAAGCTTTTAAAAAATGCACTTGACCTGAATATAAAGCAAATACTTCTTTTCTCTAATGTTCTACTTTTATTTAAAATATTATTTATTTATTTATTTATTTATTTAAGAGAGAGAGGCGAATAAAGAAAGAGAGAATGGGCATGCCAAGGCCTCCAGCCTCTGTAAACAAACTCCAGACATGTGCCACCTTGTGCATCTGGCTTTAGGTGGGCACTGGGGTATCAAACCAGGATCCTTGTGCTTTCCAGGCAAACACCTTAACCACTAAGCCATCTCTTCAGCCCTCATCTTCTACTTTTAATCAGTCACCAGATAAGTATGTTCATTTACAGTGGACCAGTTCATTAAATTCATGAACTTGAAACCTTATTCATTTACAAAGTAGACAGAAAGAGGTTTAATACTTCACAATGGTGTGCAAGACACAGGACTTGAGCTAGGGTTCTCCCACCATGTTAACAAAAGGGTATGCATGCTTCAACATTTTTAACATTTTGTATTGTGTTTGAGCTACACAGTGAGTTTCTGGACAGCAGACTAATTAATTCGATCGTTCCTTATTTTTCTAGCATTTAAAGTGAAACACAAAATACAACCAGTGCCAAATAAGCTTTTATAGAAATAGTCATTTTTTCAATGGGGTAATCATAGTCATAAGCACCGAGATGGTCATTTCTTCGAGGCATCTAGGGATCGCGATGAAAGGTAAAGTGTTATGAGAACTATTAAGAGATTATTGTATATGCTTTATTAATTTTTAAAGGTAAGAAAGTAAATAGATGCTGAAAATGGTGAAAGGATCAGAAGAAAAATTTAGTTGGTAAAGTATCTTGGGGAATATTTTTAGAACTGACTCATTCAAAACAATGTGACTGTCACAATAAGGAAAGACGTTTACAAATTTCAAAATAATGGGTTTATTATAGCAAATTTCTCTGTATTAAAAGTAATTAACCATCTGCAGCTATCATCTCAAAAGTAGAAATTCATGATAATTCTCTGCTCACTAAGGCATGCAAAAGCTATTATTTACTCACTAGCACATTGGTTTAGTGTTGTTCTGTTAATTATCAAATTCTGAGGTCCAAATTCCAGAAGCTTTCTTCTAAATGATTGAATATTTATTTTCTTGTGAGTTGATAATTTTTCATTTTTTTCTTTTTTGTTCTGAAGAGAAGTTAATCTTCGGAAATCACAAGACCAAGTTTTCTTGCCAGGAGAGAATATATTTACCCACAATGATTGGGTGACATCACAAAGTCCAGAAGACAATAAAATATATTTATGTCATATCTGAGATGTCTAGCACAGATCTTTCTGAAAAGCAGAAAGCGTGTGAAATCTAAAAACTCTTAGGAAAGTGATAAATGCTGTAATCCAACCTGTCATAACTGTATTGCTGTTTAAAGATATTGCATGGAAAGAAAACTCTTGGGTTGGTAAATCAAAATGTTCCAGTTTTATCCTTGTGCAATCAAAGTGATGCAATTTCAGTCCTAAGTATAGTGCTGTAGGTGTGGGTGCGGAGGTGTGACAGATGACTTTCTCTGCTTTTTTTTTTATTTATCTTTACTTCTTTCCTTACAACATTTGCTTTTCTAGGTGGTAAAGAAGATAAGGAAGATACGATTAAGGGCTTTGTCAGCTCATTTAAGCATAAGTAATATAATTATTTCCACACAGAGCCAACTATACAATTTTATGAACTATAACAAGATAAAAATGTGAGATTATTGAAAATTATTGAGAATTTTATGATGGTGTTAATACAAGTGCAGGGTTTTTCTAAGCTTAAGATCCTGAATCAGTAAACAGATTTATAAATGATCAAACTTGCTGTTACATAGTCCACTTTCTAAGTTTATAAATGGGAATTAGACTCAAGGAGGTAGAATGACTTGTCTGTGAATACAAGAGACATAAAGATATGAATTATAAATTTTGCCTCAATAGAATTTTGGTGGTAATGTTTCTTTAACATGAGTACTAATATCCTTTAAGCTAAATAAATGTCATAAGTAAAGACAGACTAAGAGACAGAGAGAGAAGAGTAAAACTATTTTTAAAATTGTTCAGGAAAAATGAACTACCCACAATCCACTTCGTGGATAGTTGTTACGGATAGCTAGTGGCAGAAATATACATCATGTCACAGAATTGTATTTGTAAAAAGAGTTAAAGAGAACATTTTAAGTTATCTATATTTATCATAGCAAAAATGTCTGAAAAATTATTAACAAAAATAAATACAATCAACACTTTAGACAATTGAATGTGACTTTCTGGTCCCACAAATCTCTCTCTCTCTCTCTCCTTTTTTTTTTTTGGTCATAACAAGTATACTATAATTTCCTAGAATTGCATCCCCAACTAACCTATCTCCAATTCTCCCTCTTAAGTATTTTCAGACTGAAGCTCTTCTTTCCTCACATCCTTTCAGGCAGGAACTGAACAGCTCTGCCTGCTCTTTATAAGCACACACATGCTTATGACCAGCTTTTAAAACTACCTTTCAAGGTCCAGGTGAAATACCATTTCTAAGAAGCTTTCCTTATGTTCAACAGTAAGTAACATACACTCCCGTTTTTGTGATCCCAATGTAATTGTTTCTCCTACTTTACTTGTGGTGGATAATTTCTGTTGTAAATCTTTGGTGTGTTTGTAAAGGCCATTAAGAATTAACCAAGAGGGAAAGACACCAAACCCAGACAATAGGCAACCCTTTTGGTGAAGCCCTAGACATAAAGAGATTCCAATGGAAACCTGCCCTTGCTCTTCGAAGGTACATGCACTTACCCCGAGGCTGCCATCCTTTGCAGACCTTGGAAGGTCAATCATTCATTGTAGGCTCTCCAAGACACCTAGTGGCTGTCAGTGAAAGTTTGGAACTACTATGGTATTTAGCCTCTTGGAATGAGCAGCTCCTGGGTGGTCAGGCTCTCCAGCCTGCAGACAACCATTGGTGGACTTCCCAGTCCATACAGTGTAAGTAAATTTAGTCAATCCCCCATTAGGATAGATATTCATTCTTCTGGCTCTGTTTCTTTGTGAACCCCAAATAATACAGTGTGAATCCAATTCGAAAAAAATGATTTAAAATTGTCAACAAACATATGTCATTAGGCAAAATTTTCTCAAGTTCAAGAAACTGAGCTAATGTATGCAAACATATATAATGGCTTTTGCCTCTGACTCGACACAAGAATTCACAAAGAGTCACAGCCTTGCCTTGTAAACCTTGAAGTGATAAAATGTTTAGGGCTAGATCTCACATAAATAAATAAGTTCTTTCATATTATTTATTTTGAATATCTGACAAGGGATACGTGTTTGCTTTTTAAAATTACATAATAAATTAAAATAAAGCATAAATCTCATTTTATTATTCATACTAATTATGTGGATTTCAATTCTCCAATGGATGGTACTAGGTTTATGACCAGGTTACTTTCTCAAATGCTAGAGACATACCTAATTATCTAATTAGCTCATCAACTTAACATTAACACTTTTAACTTTTCTATGAACTTGAGCACAGAACTTAGAGAGATGGTCTTCCAGTGTTGCATGTGGCATAGAGATGTTGCTTTATATTAATAAACTCAGTACACCAATAAGCATCTCACTCCTGTAACTTACCCATCTGCTTGTTTTTTTTAATACTTTCAGAAATTCAGCCATGTTCTCAAATTTCAAAAACAAGAAGAAAGGAAGGAAGGAAGGAAGGAAGGAAGAAGAAAGAAGAAAGAAAGAAAGAAAGAAAGAAAGAAAGAAAGAAAGAAAGAAAGAAAGAAAGAAAGAAAGAAAGAAAGAAAGAAAGAAAGAAAGAAAGAAAGAAATTTAAGGATGGGGAGATTGCTTAGTGGTTAAAGGTGCTTGTTTACAAAGCCTTCTGGCCCCAGTTCAATTGCCTAGTACCCATGTAAAGAGAGATGCACAAAGTGGCACATGTATCTAGAATTCTTTTGTGGAAAAAAGAGTCCCAGGCATGCCCAGACATTCCCTCTCTCTCTCTCTCTCTCTCTCTCTCTCTCTCTCTCTCTCTCTCTCTCTCTCTCTCTCTCTCTCTCTCTTAATAAATGAATAAAATAATTCTAAAAATAAACTTAAATATAAAGTTCAAAATTCACTTGAAACATATGTTTGTTATATAACTTCTTATTCCTAAAAATGATATAGAGAAAGAGAGCGCATTAAATCATTCCCCAGTATATAGGGGCAACATCACCAATATTAAAAATAGAGCATTCTGCTAAACTGTTTTCTGTAGTAATTCAGAGCCATTCTTAAAGGATTTTTTTAATTAAAAGAGATTTGAAGGATTTAACAACCAGATACAATGCATTCTGCTGTCTTGGACAAACCTATTGTAAAAAACACTTGGAGAATTATTAGAGAAATGAACTGATGACAAGATGATATTGAGGAATTACTTTTAATTAAGTGTTGTAACACTGTTTAATTTAAAAAGGAAAATGGTTTAATATTTTGGAACATAAACAGGATATCATCTTGGATATAATGTTGAAGTATTTATGATTTCATACATTATTGAAGCTCGAATGACAACTATAAACGTGCTCAGACAGAATTCTTTTAAGACATGAACTTGTCTCTTTGTTCACATGTGGCTTCCTTTAGGACAGTGGAAGATGATTATTGTCTTGTTAGCCACAATGTGACTGTGGCTTGGGAAGGAGATGCCATTTGTGATAGTTAATTGGAATTGCCAGTCCATGTGATGGGATTGAGAAATACCTAGAGACTAGGGAAGACAACTCGGGGTGTGTTTCCAGAAATGATTAGGTCATGAGGCTCTGCCTAATGATTGGTTCAGCCTATTAATGGAACAAAATTTTTCATAAATGATTAGAAGGTGGTGGAACTTTATAAACTGGGACATGGTTGGGGTAAGTAGGTCACTGATGACATCTAATTAGGGGCTGCATCTTGATCTTTCTGTGACTGTTCTGCTTTGTGTCCTGTCCATCATGATATGAACTCCTCTGTCATGTCTGCCCAACATGAAAAAATGAACCCAAGAACTGAAAAAAAAATCTTTCCTACCTCAAGTTGTTTAGAGCAGATATTTCATCCCAGGAATACAAAAAGTGATGGACACATGTAATGGGCAGGATTTCATGCTCAGTTCAGTGTATGCATTAAGGAAGCCTCGATGTCAGGCCAGACTCTGCAAAATAAAGGTTTCTATTTTCTTGTAGAATGCATTGGTTAAGATTGCATTTCTATTTTAGGGTAAACCAGTCACTACACTGAAAAAAAAAACACCTGTCCTAAAAAGTTACCCTTGAAACCATAAGGTTTGATGCATGAAATCCTGTAGAGCACTTGACCTAGCAGTTTGCTCTTGCTAACTCTCACCTTCTGTAGCCATACAATTTCCATCTTTCTAACTAAGAGAAGGAACATATTGCTGTTTTATGTTTTTTCATGTGTATAGCATGCATGTGTGTGTTGATATGCTTATAGGTGCATGTGCATATGTGTGCATGTGTGTGGTGTTTCATTAAACTTTTACCTGGTGAGATGCAAATAGACATCTACTCATCCACAGATAAGGCAAGAAAAGAGACTAAAGTAATAACTATACCAAAGTCCAACTTGGTGAAGTTTGTGTTACTCACAGGAGTATGGATGAGGGATTACTTACATAGCAGCATGAGGGGTTACTTACAGGAATATGGACAACTCACAGCTGCTCCAAAGTCCTGCCCCAGCACAGGTATCACCTCACAGACCTAACATCTCTGGAGCACACTACGTGACTTGCTCAATTGCTAGGTGAATCTTTTCTCCCAAGCACTTTTTTTTTTGTTTTGGTTTGGTTTGGCTTGGTTTTTTCCAGGTAGATATTATGCTTCATATAACGTTGAGGATGTGCCTTGTGAATCTTGTAAGTTTCAGACCTTCCTGAGACTTGTGAGGTCCTGAGCTGCTTCTACTTCTCAAGTCTTAACGGAGCTGATGCTTCAATTTGGAACTTCTTAAGAAACCTCTCTTCTAAATGGAATGTTTCAATTCAGAAGAAATTACTGTAGAACAATTTGGAGACCAGAGATTGACACTGGATGTCATTTTCCATCATCTCCACTTTCTCTTGAGGTATGATCTCTCAGTTGAACCCAGAGCTATTTATAGATTCAGCTATTTTAGATAGCCAGTGCTGCAGTCAGCTTCTTAGTTGCTGCACAGGAAGAACCCAAACAAAAGCTGCTTGTGGAGGAATGGGTTTATTTGGCTTACGGACTCAAGGGGAGACTCCATCCTGGCAGGGAAAACGATGGCATGAGCAGAGGGGTGGACATCACCTCTGCCACAGCACTGCAAACAGCGGCAGGAAGGTGTGCCAAACACTGGAAAGGGGAAGCTGGCTTATAACTCCATAAGCCCGCCCCTGATAACACAGCTCTAGTGAGGTTCTATTTCCCGAATTGCCATCAGCTGAGGATCGATCAATCAGAACACATTCATTTGTTTGTGGGGGACACCTGGATCAAACCATGACAGCCAGCTTGTCCTGGGAATCCTGTATCCTGCCACGTATAGGGATAACAAGCAGGCTACCATGCCCACCTGACGTTTGATCTGAACTCGGGTCCTCACACTTCAATGACAGTTAAAATATAATGGAGGCCTCCCTACAACAAGAGTTGCTGTATAATTGCTGTTTTTCTGAAATGTTGTTATGCATCTTGCAGAGTCTAAGCACTGGTGGAATCAGCCTTTGAATGTTAGGGGATGCTGAGCCCATGGAAAAGCAAGCGGGGACCTGGTACAGCAGGCAGGAAGGACCCTGATCAGATGGCACACACTGTGGAATTTATCATCCAGCAAGGGGAGTGAAGTAAGTGTCCATCAGGCCATCTTTTCAGAGAACTTCTCATGAGATTGTTATCTGTCTCAGCTAATTTAGTGATACTGACACGGAGATGGTTTATTTTGAATGCCTAGGGGCTGCTGATCATCGGGGAGGCTTGCTGAGTTAAGATATATGATCTGATGCTTCAGATGGACCACAGGGGGAGAAAGAGATTATAAACACCTGCAGAGAAAGTTAATCTTCTCTAATTGAGAAATTCCATGCATCTCCTCTAAAAATGATTTCAGGTGTTTCTGAAATCTTGATCTGGGTTTTGTTCTTGAGGGCTTTTCACTGCACAAAGCCAATGTGCACAAAGTGGGAAGAAGATGTTTTCTTTTTCGTTTTTGACATGATATAAAACTATTTGAATAAATATCAAATTCATAGTAAAATTTACTTAAAAACATTGGTGGAAACTGTTTTTATAATCGTGGAGATGTAAAACCACCTAGTCATAGTGGAAAAGTTGGACATGATTGAGTTTACAACATATACTGATTAAAATATAAGACACCATGGATAAAGAAAAATAATCAATGTCAAAGAATATAGCATATGTGAAATAGCATAAATTCCCAGTAATTTATATTTAGGAAATACACTGTGTGTTTGTAACTCAATAAAACAAAAATGCATGAGAAAAAAATGGACGAGTAAACATTCAAAGAAAAGTAAATGAAAAGAGTTATTAATACAAGAAAATGTGCTCAACATCTACTGATCAAGAAAATATACATTAACACATTTAAGTTATTCTTGCTTGCCCTCCAAATTGACTAAGATTAACAAAACTGGTACTATCCAGAGTTGCCAAGGATATGAGTTTCTGAGTCTCTATAAAGTGTCAGTTTTACAATATTTGCCATGATGAAAATATACATTTCGTTCTACCTGAAAATTACACAGGTAAGCCTCCTTTCTAGAGGAACACAACCTGCATGAAAAGAAGCCTCATCAAAGGTGTTTACTGAATTATTTTCTCTTGTTTTGTAGTAGTTGGTAGGTTGGTTAGCTTTTGGGGTTTTTTGTTTTTGTTTTGTTTTGTTTTTGGGTTTTTGTTTTGTTTTGACACAGGATCTCATGTTTCCCATGAAGACCTCAAATTTACAATGTAGCTGAGGGTGACCTAGAATTACTTTTTACCCTCCTGGCTCCACCTCCCAAGTGTATGTGCCACCATACTTAGTCTACAGTATTGAATATAGATGACAAAATTATATTCCATATACAAGAGAAAAATACTTCAATTTAAAGAAATCAATGGAATTATCTCCATGTGGTGATATTGCTAAGAATGGTCATGAATGCAATATCATTTCATTAATGCTCTTTATAAACATGTGTACTTGAATACACACATGAACTTGGTTATGAAGAAACTACCAAACAATAGGAACATTCATTAGGGACAAATAATATCATTAGGGACAAAAGTAAATCAAGAAGGGATGAGATGATAGAATACTTATTATTTTTTACAATGCTTTGTTTTTGAAAACATAGCTCAAACGTTAAATTAGTATAAAAATGTCTAACAGCTAATAATTACATGTTATTGATATTAACATTATTTTTCCATGGTAAGAAAAGAATATGCAGATACTGAAATAGCACATTATTTGAACTTGCCTTCTTCACCTATTATCCAGAGATCTTTACTCTGTTTTCATTTTCCTTTAGGAAATATTCCCCCAAAATAAACTTACTAAGTCAAGAGGACATGTAGTATTAGGGCTTTCTATGCTACATTTCAAGTACTTAACATGCCTTTTAAAAAATCATTATCTTAATTGTAACGTTCTCTAAGAAATCAGGCTTAGAAGCTCACATCTACAACTCCAACACTCAGGAAGCTGACACAGGAGGATTGCTGTGAGTTCAAAATCACAGAATGAGAATCTCTTTCAAAAAATAAAAAATCCCAACGTGAAGGGAATATTATTTAATTTCATATTATTCCTTAGCACCTAAAACTGTGAAAGGCAAATAATAGGCATTCCATATCAGTTTGAAAAGAGGAGTTTAATATTGACAAACTGATCTGAGTGTGAAATGTAAATACAGATCAGTAAAGTTTGGTTCACGTGAACTTGCATCCCATATTTGCTCTGAAGTTTAAGGGAATTATGTGTTTACCAAGGTGGCTCAGAATTCATTGGAGAGCCACCTTATTGAATATTCTCCTTCTAAGTGGCTTTACTTTGCTTAATGCACCTTGAGCAGACTAATTCCAGCATAACTATAGACCCAAACACATGCTATGAGAAGCTCTGTCGTGGACTTGTGTCATTGAACAAATCAACATTTGAGCAATCTATAACTGTCTTAAAAAGTCTTCAAGTTAAATGAAAACATCAATATAAGTGCCAAGCACAGCAATGAATTTAGTACTCAAGTCAGGGATTATGCAATCAGACATATAAATACACTTGCATTACACATACTCATAAATGAATAAGATCATAGTTTTAAAAATACATTGGCAGGGGCTGGAGAGATGGCTCAGCAGTTAAGGCACTTGCCTCCATTGCCTGGGGCCCTGGGTTCAATTCCCCAGTACCCACATGGGCCAGAACCACAGGGTGGTGATCCTGGTTCTCTCTCTCTCTCTCTCTCTCTCTCTCTCTCTCTCTCTCTCTCTCTCTCTCTCTCTCTGTCTGCTTGAAAATGAATAAATAAAATATTAAAAAAATACATTGGCAGAGGTAGTATTTCAAATCTCTGTGTTATTCTGCAATAACCAATAATTCCATTTCTTTTGTACAAAATAATTATTTATTTACATGTGTGCATGTGTTTGTGTGTGTGTGTGCCCGCGTGTGCAAGTGCAGAGGAGGGGAGGGTCACTTGTCACTGAAAATGAACACCAACCACTTTTTGTACCTGGCTTTTCATGAGTGTGGGGTAATTTAACACTGGCTAACAGTTTTTTTTAAATATCTTTATTGTGAATAAGTATTCTATGAGCAAACTTTGTAAATGTGTCCCTGTTTCCCTCCTCTCTGTCCCCTGCCCACTGGGGTACTTCCTTGGTGCGCATACTGGATCTTTCCATAGTATAGGGGGGTTATGAACTGCACCCTAGGTAGCCAGTTTTTTTCTTCCCCCTTTGTGCATTGTTGCTGAGAGGGGCAATGTCTCTGGATATTCTCCCACACTATGGCTCTTACATTCTTTCTGCCCCCTCTTCCACTCAGATCCCTGAGTCATGGTGGGTGAGTTTTAAGTCTGCTTTATTGTTGAGATCTTAAGTATCTCTGGACCTTTGCCCTGGGTTGTGTTGGGTATCGTTGGTGTCTGTCTCCATTGACCTTTCATGGGTTATCAGACTTGCTGTGGTGATTGGTCTGCTTTTTGTCTCCTCACTTTCTCGTAGGATTCAAAGCAAGCTCTTTTGACCATTGAGTCATCTCCCCATTTCCTGATTCGGTTCCTAAATACTATGTGCTCCTCTGCATTTTTCATGTACGTTTTATCAATTCATTTTCCAATGAATGATTTTGACCTACATTGAAGACTATAACAAGTTTGGCATGGTGACACATATCTGTAATACTAGTACTTGGAAGTTGTAGACAGTGGGGTCAGTTCAAGACAGTGGACACCATATGAGACTCTGTCTCAATCCCAGCCTTCTCAAAAAACTTCCACAGAGGGCTAGAGAGATGGCTCAGTGGTTGAAGGCACCTGCTTGCAAAGCCTGACAGCCTGAGTTCAGGTTCCCAGTACCCACATAAAGCCATATGCACAAACTGATGCATGTGTCTGGAGTTTGTAGTGGCAGGAGACACTGGTATGTCCATTCTTTCCCTCTCTCTCTTTCTCTCTCCCTGCTTCTCTCTCTCTAAAATAAATAAATATAAATATAAATCCTGAATAAAAGTACTGAATAATAGCTCTTCTTAAACTGCTAATACAAACGAGACAAAATGGGATTCTTCATGTTTAATTTTTATAAGTAGGGTAGCTATACATGTTTAGCTGACATCTGTAAGAATGATGACTAAGTATAGTTATATCCCCATTTATACTCGTGCACTATCAATGTTTATTCCAATTTAATTTGAAATTCTCTTCCCACTTTCCCACTTTCTATTTTGATTCTACTAATGGCTTTCTAGAGCTTTCTGTGACACTAGTCTCTGGTCTCTGGTGCCTCCCTGTCCTGTGACACTCCACACACTTTTGCATCTACACAGCTTTGCTTTTTTAGACTGAATCCCCTGGACCTCTCACTCCATAATACTCATCCTTAGATTATTTCTATTTTCAAGAATGGTTGACATAGGACCAGTTTAAATGAATGTTTTGGAATATACTGATAAATGTGAAGTTTGCCAATATTGAAATATTTTGAAGGGAAGTAAGAGGAAACAGTGAGAATCAACTTCACAGTTGTCTCTGATTTCCACACTCAGGGAAAAGTATGTCAACCTAAATCTGCTTTACACTGAGTCGTGAACAAACAGTCTTCCAAAACCATCCAAGTTGTAGAGCTATCCTACTTATTTATAACGACAGGAGTGCATTGTGCCGGGTTATCAACTTTCCTTGCTCAAGTATTTCAATGAAAAACTTTAATAGTACCCTCCCCTCAGTTATCAGAGCACAGAAGAATCAAGATTCTATTACCCTTACCCAACAGCTGTATGTATGTGTATGTGTATGTGTATGTGTGTATGTGTATGTGTATGTGTATATGTGTATGTGTCTATGTGTATGTGTATATGTGTATGTGTATGTATGCATGTGTATGTGTGCGTTTGTGTGTGTGTATGTATGTGTGTTTAAGGGATGGGGAAGGATAATCTCTGAACCATGTCATTACCAAAATGATGGCAATTGTATCCAGGTATCTAGTATTCTCCGCTGTGGGGAGATAGGACTTTTTATAGGCAGAGCACTGGTAGCATCCAGGTAAGATTCAGGGTCCTCAGTATCTTTCCAACAGTAAGAAGAGCCACAACGCAGTCAATACACACACCATTCCTTCCCAAGTGATGCACGATTTTATGTCCCTCACAACCAACACCTCAGCCAAAGCACTGTGTTGTTGTCAACCAGTAGACGCTCATGAAAATGCAAAAGTTTACATCATTTGGCTCTAGATCATAATGTAATATGGCCTTGTCAATCTTTTCAAAGAAATTTATACTATTTGAGATTTTGAAGAGTTTCCAAAAAGATTAACTGTGGGTGGCAGGGTGAACCTTGGGAGCCCTCTGAAAATACACACCTGGACTGAGAATGGGTGTGGAAAGCACAGTGCTCTGCTTTTTCCATCGGCCTTTGAGGCTCTCTCTGGTCCTGACTGAGCCACAGGCAATAGCATCCCTGCACTGTTCTTAATGTCTCTCTCACTTCCAACACCATCAAAGTCCTGTATTCAGTCATATGTGATTTGCAAATGAGCTCACCTTTGTAAGTTTCTGCAATTATTTGAGAGGAATGAAATCCAAGTGCTATGTGCAACCAAACTTGTTCCACTATGCTGAACACAAGGAAGTTAATTTTAATGACTTCAGAATAAGTAGACTCAGTATGCAGAATAAGTAGACTCAGTGTGCTATTATATAACTATTATATAACTATATTTAATATCTAATGCTTTTATTACAGTGTCCTCTGAGCTTTAAATGTCGTTATTGTGAAGCAAGTTCTAAAAATACATCATGTTTTTCTGTGGATTTCATAAATGCATTTGATCAAAAGAAGGATTTTATATTAAATTGTTGAGACTGCATCTGAAACTTTTTACTTTCTGTTGTATTTGGAAAGTGTATATATAGACATTAATCCAATCCAAGACTCTGGAGATTTATACTATAAGTAGAATTGGAGAAGTTGTGTATGTAATTAATTTTGTAATTTGCTTTCCCTTTCAACATTTATCCTTTTTTTCCCCTTCATGCTGATAATTTTCTATTTCTGGGCTGGGAATATAGCTCAATGTTAGAAAATTTGCTTAGCATATCTAAGGTCCTGGGTTCAACCCTCAGCACTATCAAAACTAAAATAACCTTCTATGTCTTATATATTTGTTTCTTGAACATACTATGCATACAATATGGTTATAGAAGAGAGATTTTTTAATTTAAGTGGTGAACATGATTAATATTGAAATTTTTGTTATCAATAGATCACAAATATATATCAATATTGATTCTTACATGTGTCTATGTATATAGATTAGTATAAAATTATATAAAACACAATATAATTTTTCCCATATAAAATGGATATGATCCTAGGTTTATGTCTCAGGCATATCAATGAATAATTACCCTCTTATTTTGGAGGAGGTTTTTGAGGCAAGGTCTCATTCATGACCAGGCGGACCTGGAACTCACTCTGTAGCAGCAAGTTGATGATATCTCAGCCTCAAGAGTGCTGGGAGTAGAGGTTTGAGTCACCAAGCCTGGCTCTGATTTTCCTTTCATTAAGCGATATGCAATTATGGCACAAGTCCTCATGTGATTTATAAGTATATAAAGATTTTCACTTTTATATGAAATTAAATATACTTATTAAAAGTTAGAAAATTATCCACACATCAAGTATGCCATTGAACCGCATGGGTAGAATGAAACTTGTTTTTGGTATGTATGTATCTCAGGGTACATGTTTTGACTTGTATTTTATATGTAAATATATGCACAGGTGAAGTTTATATTTTGAATTTGCATTTATATTCCTTTTTTCAGTGTTAAGATTTTTTTTATTAAGTAATATTTCAATTTGACTACCAATAGTTCAACTGGCTCACAACTTTTAATGCTAAAAGTTGACAAGGCCATTTTTCATGTTGCTGAACACAGCCTACCATCTGAAAGCTGTCATAATAATTGTGTATTGTAGAAACTTGCTCAGTAGTGAATAGCTCAGCCTTACAGATATAATTTAAAGTAAAACTCAAAGACGTTTAAAAATTAAAAATAATTGTCTTTCATAGGATGTAAAAATCTAAAAGATGTTTACCAGAATCCAAAGAAAATGGCTATGTAAACTATTGTAAAAATAAGTCAGTTAATAAATACTTAGTAAGTGCCAATGTTTTAATTGCACTATGAATAACTAAATATTTAAATCTCGTTAATTCAATAGCTCTTTAAAAGTATCACTGAATTATTAATTTTTACCATAATTTTCAAATGAAAATCAAGTTCAAAATATAAATTGAACATTAGAGGTTGGGATTTTCAAGAACTATTCATGAACACTGGAATTTGTGCCTTCAGCTTTGGTATATGAACTCTGGATCCATTCGGGAGAAAAAAAAATTAGATGGCAAGAAAGGAATGAAAAACTGACTGATAATAGAAAATCATAAATTTCTGAGTCTAGGGTGATGGTTCAAAGTTTAAAAGAATTTGCTGCTTTAGCCTAAGGAACTCAGTTAGTTAGGATTCCCACAACCCACATAAAGACAGACACAGGATCACATGAGTTCATAATGTAATGGGAAGTGGATTCAGTAGGATCCCAAAGCTCAGAGTGCAGTTAGACTGGCCTTTGTTGTGAAGAACAATAAAGACCCTCTCTAACAAGATGGAAGGCCAGAACCACACCCCAACCTGTCCTCTGACCTCCATATATGGATAGTGACATTCACATGCCTATAAGTACACCAAACACACACACACACACACACACACACACACACACACACACACACACACACACACACGGGGAGAGGAAATATAAACCTCTATGACAGACCAATGGAATTGGCTTTGAAATGATAGAAGGCATTCTTGAAAAAATAAAATCTCATCTATAGCTAGCTATAAATACAAAAATTGTTTTCTAATTTTGTGGCAATTCTGACATAGGGCAAATTAATATCTCTTAAATGAAAATAATATAAGAATATCATCTATATGAACTAGTTTCTATAAGGACATTGCTGCCATAGTATAAAGGTATACAATTTAATACTTGAATGTGTGTTTTAAGCAAATATAGAAGAGGAAGGAAGCATTATTTTGTGTGATGCAATATGATGTGTGTGGCACAGATGTGCACACCCCATATGAACATAGGCAGAGGCCAGAGCAAGACATTGGGTGTTCTGCTCTATTACTTGTGTTCATATTTTGGGGAATCAGTCTCTCCCTTAACTTCGAGCTGTAGTTTTTGGTCAGTGAACCCCAGCAATGCTCTGGTCTCTGCCCCCACTGTAGAACTGGAGCTAATGCATAGCTTTATTTTTATTATTATTATTTGCACAGATGCAAAGGAATTGAACTCTGATGGTGTCAAGCTCTTCCAGGTCCTTAGGCTTGCACAACAAGAGCTCTTAACTGCTGAGGCATCTTCCCGGCCCTAAGAGGCATTAAGTTGAACAGTTCATTGTTTTTAAGAACCTTTTAGTAAATACTTGGAGAGAGATTAATTGGATGTTTTTTTCAATGTCTGAAGACACGGGCATAGAGACACAGCAGGAGTCTTAAGAATATGCTTCATGGGTGAAAAGGTTATAAAGATAGTATTAATAAGTGTTTTGTGTAAGGAGCTAATTTTTTTTTTCATGCCAATGTTTCAAAAAATTAATATTTGCCATTGAAATAAAAGCCACAAAGAAATTCTTTTTGTTTTTTTTCCATGTATGTGTGTTTGTATGGCATGTGTGCATGTGTATATGTGTTATTGTGTGTGTGTGTGTGTGTGTGTGTATGTGTGAAGGCCAGTGGTGTCTCCTTCAATTAATTTACACCCCATCCTGCAAATTAAGGTCGGTCCCTGAAGGTGGAGCTCTTCAGCCTCAGGCATTCTCCTGTCTCTGTATCCCCAACACTGGGATTACAGGTACATGTTGCCACAAACAGATTTTTATGTGAGTACTGGTGACCCAAACTCGTGTCCTCATACTCATGAATTAAGCGCTTTACTAGCTGAGCCAGCTCCACGGAATTTAGGAAATTCTCTTGGGAACTATTCTTTATAGAACAATTAATTTAATGTAAATAATTATTTTTGTAAAATGATTTGTTTAATATTATCTACAGTGGATTATCAGATCATTAAAGGAAGCTATTAAAATGACTGGATGTTTACTTTATTAAGACAAAAATCAATTCAATATATGCTAAAATGGAAAAATAGGAACAGTGGTAAGAAAATACTTGTGAAGTAAAAATGTTACTGATCATTTTACCCTTTAAAATAATTTTCAAGTAAC
>PVHP010012177.1:0-43654 GCA_004024765.1 Zapus hudsonius
ATTACACCATGTAACAGTAGCCCAGAGGTTCTGGAGCTAATTTTAACTTGGTTCTCATGCATCAACCTTGCACCCCCATGTCTCCACTCTTATTATGTTGGGCCTCTTGTGATCACTACTGAGCTTTCAACTTCCATGATATCAACCTGTTGAGATTCAACAAATTAGAATAACAATGCCAAAATTGTCCATCTCTGTCTAGCTTACTTCCCTTAACATAGCAATCTTTGCTCCCATCTCTATTGTCAGAATTGAAAATCTTAACCTTTCATGGCTGAATAATATTCCACTGGTGTCTGTGCCTCACTTTATCCATTTATTCATTGGTAGTGTTTTCATCTCTTGGCTCTAGTGTAGAGCGCTGCAATGAACTAAAAAGTGCAGGTGTCTCTTTAACATATTAATTTCATTTTCTTTGCTGTTATAACCCTAGTGGGATTTCCAGATCCTAAAATAGTTCTATTTTTTTATTTTTTAGGAACTTCCATGCTATTTTCCATTATGACTATATTAACTCACATTTGCACAAGCACTGTGCAAGTGTTCCTTTTCTCTGCATCCTTAACAGCATGTGTTATGTTTGATCTTTTTATAATAGCCATTTGTACTGGAATAATGTGATGTCTTATTTTGGCTTGGATTTGCATTTCCCTCTTGCTTTGTGAGGTTGGCAAGTTGCATTTCATATATCTGTTACCCATTTAGATTTATTGTCTATATTTTCCAATGAGTTTTTGGAGTTACATATATTTCCTATATGTCAATCTTCTGCATTTTCATATAATGGAAATATATTTCATGATTCTGGAGATAGTCTCTGTGTTCCATTTAGTGTCTTTTCTGCTATGTAGATGCCTCTTTATTTTCACTTAATCTCATTCATGTGGCTGCTGAAAAAATCAAGTCAATGATGGTACCTCATTTCCCTCCTCCCTACTAAAAGTTTTTTTAAGTAAATGGATCCAGCCCATTTGAATTTCTTCTCTAACAGCCAAATAATTTGCAAATTTTTGAACAGCTAAAACAATAGGTAAACCAACAGTCCTCCCCATACTCTTGCTGGGAAATCCAAGAGACAGTGTTCTGCTGCATTGGCCCAGCTCTGCTTTGCAAACTGAGCCACTTGGAGACTTCTCAAAGAGCTAGTAAGGTGAACTGGTGCTAATACAGAACAGACCAAGCACACCAATATGCTCACACATGGAGACAGAAACATCACCCAAGATTAGGAGGCCAGCCCATTAAGCTCTGAGTCATTCTCAAGAATCTCCATCTTTTCATTAAAGTTGGAAAATTGGCAAAGGAGCTGCTTTCTTAGAGACTGCTCTCATTCCTGCTCCTATCTTCTTTTGTAGCCACTGGTAACCAGAGTCCTGGATGGTTATTTGACAATGGGTTGCTCTCAGATGAACCAAGAACCTGGATTCTGTGAAGGGTGCAATTTGGTTCACCTTCTTTCTTGGGAATTTGCACACAGTGAAAGGTATGGTGCAGAAGCCTGAAGAATCACACCATGATTTAATTTTACCCTATAATTACTATTTAATTTGCACTTCAGTGCTTGCAAAAGGAGTGTGAAAATTAAAATTAAGTAGCAGGCAGAGGGTCAGAGACACCGTTGTGTGACATGTGACATCAAACAGACTTTCCTTCTGGAAGGCAAATCAGCTATGGCAGCTCTGACCCATTCTGAGCCAATCTCTGGAGCCTTTGAAGTGCTAAGCACTAAAGGGCTTTGAAGGATTTGATGAGATCAGAGTTGACATTGGAACTTGGCATCTTATTGTCTGTTCCTAGGATTTCTAGTGATAGAACTGTACACACATTTTAAACTTATTAAAGAATTATCCACACCTAAGCACCAGGAATATGAGCATAAAAATAGAATGAGACCAGGAGATAGAAGCAATGAGGAGAGAGGAAGGGAGGAGTTACCTGACAGGTTGGGGGGGTATAGAACATGGGGGAGGGGTAGAGGCTTGCAGGAGTACAGAGTAGGAAAGGTGGGGAGAGAATTACACAAAAGTTAACATGGATTAGTTCCATATAAACCCACCTTCTGTTTAGCATTCTACAAGATATACCCACCAATAAAGGAAGAGGGGGACAGTCCTGACTGCAGATGGAAAAAGCTTAACCTTAAAACCATGAACTCTGGCCAGTAAATCCCCATCCCAGAATTAGGTTGACCCCCATAGTGAGCTGTTGCCCAGGGAAATCCATGAGTTCCCCAAAACAATGTAGGCTGTTGCCAAAACATTTGATTTCCTGCCAGAACTAACAAGGTAAGACCCTATTGCTAAAGACACTGCAGGCTATAGTCACCAAACATCTGTACTCCATGCTCCCACCTGGCTATCCTTCATAGTACTAGAAAGCTTTATGGGACCCGCTTGAGGGGACTCTGCAGACTACAAAGTCAACCAGCTGGACAAGGAGTAGACACTTGTGCAAAATGCCACACAGTCTCTGACAGTTACCAAGTGTGTTCTGATTGGACATGAGGCCCATTCAGTAGAAGAGAACTCATATCTTTTACTGGAAACCAAGCTAGCATCCATGGTCTGGAAACTCAGACCCCCAGAAAGAAACCTTCACAGTTCTCAGGAGAAGAGTGGGTTTGCACATTAAATAATAAAAACAATAATAATAATCTTAAATAAATTTTCATTCCCCTCTTAACCCAAGCTGCTCGCACTCTTGTTTAGTGAATTTGCTTTATTTTACAGATGGCAAAGACGGAGGAGAACCAAGATCCATGGATATGACAAGAAGATAATCAACTCCCTATCATGGGACATGACACCTCTATCACATCTGTCAGGGTCCAGGAGAAATTGCAGAAGTGATCACATGAATATTGCTCTTGATGCTAACCTAACAGCCAGCTCCAGGGCAATGGTGAGAGGTATGATGATCAATCAAAACCTGTCATAGCAGAAACCCAGAGACTACAGAGAACTAAACACTAAATCATAGAGGTTGAACAAGCTTGCAGTCCCACCAGCAGTGAATGAAGGTTCCTTTTTCCCACATCCTCACCAGCACCAACAACAAACTTTCAATAGGCCTGCCTTGGCTTAGAGAACATTGCAGAAGCGGGGACGGAAAGAGTATAAGAACCACAGAGTGGGTAGAAATACACTGAGGCACAGTCCCCACCCCCACACCCTACCTCACTGGGACTGACTGAGGCCTTCATAACTCCACAGTATATACCATAACCCCACTGAGGAGGGTCCTCGGTAACAGGAGCTGGGGTGAGGGGATAAAAGACTATAACATATATATATATGTGTGTGTGTGTGTGTGTGTGTGTATTATATATGTATATATATATATATATATCAAAATACAGATCTCTGTCTAAAGCATCCTGTATGTCTTGTGTTATGTTGTAATTTACTTAGTGAATTACTTAGTGTGGCCATGCCACAGCTTACTCAGTCATTCATTCATCCATCCATCCATCCCTTCATGCAAACAAACCATCCATGATCATTTCCTGCATAACTATGAAAAATCAGGAAAATATTAGAGCCATGAGACTCAAAGAGTAAGAAGACATAGTCCCTGACTTTAAGCAATTCCTAGTATTGTATATCTGGAGCTGCCAAAAGTGATAATCCTTACCGAAGACAACTGTGTTGTATACAGAATGCAAGATTAAAATCTGATCTGTTCCAGACATCAGAAAAACTGGCACATGCTGGTGGACTTGTATAAGTAAGAGAATAGTTATGCAAATTCATGTGTGATGCTGACTATAATTTTGACTTTTTTTCATTAAAAACTCACAGCTACTTTCTAAATTGACCAACAGAAAAGATACACTGATGGAGATGATTTAATGCTTCGTGAATGTTACAGGTTCAAACACAGAGTTCATCAAAATTTGTCAGGTGAAAGCTATTTCTACTCTTTGGGAGTTCAGTGTTGAGGGTTTGGGACCTTCTATTCAGCTACGTAGATTCATTGAGCTGCGGCTCTTTTCATCTCTGTTACCCCAGGGAGATCCACAGCAGAGGTGGGCCTCTATTCATTTTCAAAAGTTAAGATAAGAGGTGATATTGAGCATCCCACCTTGGACAAGCACACAGTTCGTTTTAAATGTCAACATTACTACAATGAAATCTTCACTTCTTACTGAGAACACTGATGTTCAGTGTTTCTCCAGAAAGTCTTCAGCTACCTGTGAGCATTTGTGGTCTTCAAAGTCACATTTACAATCTACAAAGTGCATTTTTCCTATCTATTTGAAAAAAAAAATCAATAAAAATTTCATCATTTGCTTTACTTAATTTTCCTGACAGAGTTTGTATTACAAAAATTCCTTTGAGTTCCTTTTTCAGAGAGTTAAAGACTTATTTTTTTCTTCTTTGATCAGAAAACATGTTTGCCAAAGATGAGAGAAATATCCTAGTTCTGAGAGGTTTAAAGAGCCCAAAATGTCCTCCTTTGAAAAGATATACTTGATTTTAAAGATGTGTACATGGGAAACCCCAACCATTTGGACCTTACTGAGCAATCCGAGATTGCAAAATTGCATTATTCTTTCTGACTGAGCCTCCACAGTGAAGCTAAAAGTTTACTAATTGATCATTTATTTATCATGTAATAAATAACATGTACATCAAGATGGGACAGGAGTACAAAATATCTATTGCATGCAAAATGATGGTGTGACTGGTGAGTATAGGTATGTGTATATATGTTCTATATGTACATAATATAAATAGCATGCTTAATATGTATAGTATGACATAAATGCTACATGAAGGAATATATGTCCAAGATTTGATTGCTTATAGTTTTTGTACAGAAAAGATATTAGAAATTGCCTAGATTTTTCACTTTAAAAATCAAAATTTAGAAGCATTTTTTTAAGCTTCTGAAGTTGTTTATATCTAAAAAAATTTCCTTATTTTCCATTGTGTAGTTAATGAGTAAGAATATAATTAGGAAACAAATGAAAATGCCATTCAACTTCATATCTGTGTATATCTCTTGGGAAAATATTTTGTTTTATGTAAATATATTTTAATTTTATCCATCTATATATACATATATATCTTAATGTGTTAACAAACAATCCCAAAATTAGTAGAAATAAAAAATAATAAAGAATAAAAAAAAATCAAAATTTAAACCACCGGTAGAAATCAGTATTTTGTGCAGGGCCACACGCATCATAGCAGCACTAAGACTAGAACTGGGTCA
Source organism: Zapus hudsonius (assembly GCA_004024765.1). NCBI lineage: Eukaryota > Metazoa > Chordata > Mammalia > Rodentia > Dipodidae > Zapus > Zapus hudsonius. The sequence continues at coordinate 5,221 of PVHP010012177.1, forward strand.
TCTGACACCTTGCCTAGGTCGTTTTCCCTGCATTGATTGCATGAAACACTTAAAGAACATTCATGGTATGATGGATGATATATTTCAAAGAAAGTTCTTAATGAGTTTATAATGCTAAAGCCACACATTCAGCAAGAAAGAGATTTTAACAAGAAGTCATTTAAATCGCATTTGATAATGGAGCAAGGTTAAAGCGAGGGCCTATATGGTTAGCCTTAACAGGCCTATAATTATATCTTAGTGAGAGTGAAGAAGTATTACTGATGACTGCTTCAATTCAATTCAAGAAAACATTATATGGAATTTGTTTTCCATGTGAGGTAATATATTGGGCACTGGAAATACATGGTCAATTAAGACAAGATCTCTACTTTTAAATAATCTGGCAAGGAAATATACAATGAATAAAATTCTGCTTGGAAACAGGGTAAGAGCATTCACAATATTTTGCAACTGCAAAGTAGGAAGAGGAAAGCCAGACACAGGCTCAGACAAGACTCAGCAGAGGTGGAAATATTTTAACTAGGTTTGAGGGAACTATAACCTTCAGCCTTATGAAGAAAAGACAAAGGGGATTCCTGGCAGAAAGGATAGAAAACATCAAGTCACACCCCATGTAGCCATGAATGTTGGGGAAACTCCAGAAATATCTATGTCTGGATCCAAGTGCCCATGTGGAAGATGATTGGGAATGAGGTTGGAGAAGGAAACACAAAACTGGTAACCCATAGCCATGGCAGGAAGGATCTCCAGGAATAGTCATTTCTTTTCAAGTTTTACTTACATATTTTTCTTCTACCTAATGAGTTGAAGAACTAAGAAGGATTAAAACCCAGGAAAGAGAGAGACTGATAGGGCGGGAACTGTGATGAATTTGGTGTGTGGGTGCTTTGTTTAACTTTAAATCTTGAAAGCATGAGACTTAGTAACACAATTGAAGCCAGGAATTGGTATGATCTGATCAGTGTTTTAGAAACATCAGTTTGGCAGAAATGTGGAAAGTGGATCAGCAGAGAAATATTGTCAATTGGGAGTCTAAATCCCTAAACTGGGGCAATGCTCCATGTTATTGGATTTTGGAACCCAAAAAGTATTAGTGACAAAGATGCAGAAATGAGGGTGAGATGTTGTAAGACTGACAGCCATGGAATGTAGGAAGGAGAAGGCTGAGGTTAAAGAAAAAGTAATGCTGAAGAGGGGGTGGAAAGATTGTGAGAGCCGAAGTGGGGGTGAATATCAGAGACTTGGCAACCTTCAGTAACAACACACTTGGGTCATGAGAACCCGGCTGAAGACTGGGCTATCCATGGTCCTCTACCACAAAGACTGATCCAGACGGCCCATGGAGGAGGATATCCAGCTGACTAGGGATGGGGAAGGGGGGCAATGAGGAATTGGGGATAACAACTCATGGTTGGCCCACTAAACAATGTAACTCATTATGGACAATAAAAAAGAAAAAGAAATTCATGTTGCCCAGCTTCTCCATTTCTTGCTTTAAGAGGGAGGAGGAGGATGTTTTCATAAACTAAGCAGTAAGAATTCATTTTTATGCATCTAGCTAGGTGTTGCCTCCACAAGATTGGATGGCACTTTTCAAGGGCTCTTTCAGATGAGAAGGAGGACTGACTAGGATTTCCTTAGGGAACTAGATTTAAGAGTCAGGGAGAGGTATATGAAGGAAAAAAAGAAAAAAAAAGATTAGAAAATGCATCAAAGAAACAAAAGTATGGAAATGAGTAAAATGTGACAAGAAACAACTTGTTCCCATCAGAAGCAGTGTCAGGTAAGGTATTTACCATAGCTCCTTGGAGAATTCTGCTCCCCTGTTTCCCACTGGCAGGACCAGGAAGCCCTAGGGAAGAATCTATGTGATATAGAATGCACTACTGCAGCCCAGTAACCTTTATTAGCAGCAGAGATGATAACATCTTTCTCTTGTGCTTTATAGTATTTCTGAAGTTCTTTTACATTCATTAATGTTCACTTTTGGAACTCACCATCTATTTGAGGCAGATAGGCCAGGCTAATTATCCCTGCTTTAAAGATAAGGAAACCAACTCCCAGAAAAGTCTGAGTGACTCAACCTCACTTACATAGCAATTAAAGGTGGAAGCAGGAATGGAATTCTGATTGTTTCTACATCAGGGGCTCAAAGTCTATTTGCAATACTGCCCAGCTTCACACATCACTCGAATGTCCCTAAGGAGGGCCACTTCTCTCTCTCTCTCTCTCTGTCTCTCTCTCTCTCTCTGTCTCTCTCTGTCTCTCTCTGTCTCTCTCTCTCTCTCTCTCTCTCTCTCTCTCTCTCTCTCTCTTTCTCTCTCTCGGCCTCCACTCTAGCTTAAATGATGTGAAGCTGTCACCCTTACTTGGTGTCTTCAGAGAAGTCCTTCAGAACCTCTATGCCAAAGCTGATCTCCCTGTGTTCACCTGGACACCTCATGAAGAGCTGGGTTTGTATCAACTACTGCTTCTACAGTCCCCTCATGAATGGCCACCAGGCACCAGATGAGATGTGGGGAGCAGGTCTAGTTTAGAGTTCATTTCAGGCCGACAATTCTGTCTGGTTCAGTTAACAGTGCAAAGAAACCTCAATTCTTTGATGCCATCTTGAATGGGCCACTTACCTCAGCCCTATCTTGTGGTAAGACTGATTCATTCAAAGGCTCACCTATGGCCAGCGAGATTGATAAATGAGCCTTGCTAAGGAAAGTTGTTACAAGCATATGAATCCATTCCCACAATTATGAAAGAAAGGAGCAAAAGTCGTTTAAAGTGTCAGAACTTTTGGATGAAATTCAGAGCTCTGCACAGCGAAGATGGAGTCTAGAGCAGAAAGCGTGAACTGTGCCTTCTTTATATCCAACTACAATGAAGGATAGCAAAATCTGGGAGAAAGCTCTCTAAAGTTCAAGTTTTCCTGCATGCTTGTAAATATGGAGAGACAAATGGGTTTCTATCTTGAATTTCCACTTAAAGCTACAACAGCTTGAATTTATAGGTGCTAATTCCAAATCAATTTCAAAATGTCACCAACAAAATACATCTAGAATTCTTGCTACAAATCAAATGAAAAGTTTATAGGAAAACATATTTGGAAGTAAAAGCCATGCCAAACTGTGTCCTGAATACTCTGAATGGGATAGATGTAGACAAGGTTCTATCTGGAGAAGAGGCCTAGATCAAGGTGAGAGCAGGTGTGGTTCTGCAGGTTACTTAGGGAGTCATTGTGCATTGACTCCCTGTTCATCCAGGGAGCTGGGTGGGCAGAGTCTTGAAGATGTTTGAGCACATGAGAGGAGAACTCTTGGGAGACAGTTGCAGTGAACAGCTCATTTATTTGATCACGGAGGGTGCTTTTATACAAAAGGAAAAGGAGAGGCAGGGGGATAAACAGCAAGGGCATTGGTGGGGGCAGGGTGGCCTGTGGATGTCTCATGAAAGGATTGGCAGGGGCCAGCTGCATAGATAACCTGGAAGGACTTTATCATTGCCCGGGCTTGTATTACCTTATAGCTGAATTATGTGAATTCCAGTAAGCTCGGGCCTTGAATTGCCTGGACTTATCAGGGCTTGCTGGAGCCTACCATGTGGCTGGAAGTTGGGGAGAGGAGTCAGCCTAACTCCTGCTCTGGTCTCAGGATGAGATTATTGGGGTTCCAGGCTAGTCTCAACTTCCCTTTAACCCTATGTCTTCCATGCCTCTCAGCAGAGTCCCACAAGCAGACAGTTCTAGGCCCAGGGACCAGCAGGAGACGAAGACAACAGAGCAACAGTTCCTCAACTGTACCCAAGAAAGCCTGGAACCATGCTGATATGATATTAGGGATCACACATGCAACTCAGTATTCAGGGCAGTACAGCTGACTTCAGGGTTCATGAATATCAAAGCAACCTGTCACCAGTTACAGCTTTGGGCCCAGTGGGTACTTGAAGCAAAGCTACTGAGAAAGAAACATTTTTCTCCCCATCACTCTCCTACAGGAGTTCAGATATGGACCTTGTATCCATAGATTTAATACAGTAAGTTAATTTGCCAGACAGTCAGTCATGAATGCAAAATTGAAAACTAGTTTACAGATTCCCCCAATGACTCTAGCCAGATTCCTCATGCAATGTGACATTTATGAGACCAGCTTTCTATAGTTCAAGGATCTACCCACTATAGTTCTTAAGCAAAATTCTGCTCTCAGTCTACCCTTGTAAAAAAGATTTATTGGAACCCAATCACACTTAGGTCCATGGTTGTGTGTGGGATCTGATGATAAAGTTGGTAGTTATGATGAAGAGTAAACAACCTTCAGATTTTGAAACATTGACTATCTAACCCTTTGTAGAAAAGACTTCCCTGCTCTTGCTTGTCATAGTGACTAAAACTCTTCCCTAACCCCTAAACAAACAGGAATGTCCTAACATACTGTGGATAATTTTTCTGCATGTTCCCTGCAGGGGCACCCTCTCCTTCCTGCAAGGCACCCTCATGATGATAGAGACAGACTACATAGAATTAGAAATTGTAGAATTTAGATATTTGATGTTGACTCTTTTAAAGCTTAAACCCAGCCAAAATCAAGGTGAAGTACAAGTCACAGGCCAATCTCTTCTGTGTCCCCACAGCCCACTGAGACATCTGTCATGTGCTTTAAGAGACTGACATGTGCAAACCACAATGACCTCCTTGCTTTCTAGAATTTGTTTCAGCTCATGAGAAGAACATAAAGCAAGGAATGAAGGTAAAATAGGCTCTTCACTTTCCTCTTATTCCCTATTGGTCTGGAATTATGGAATGACGGTCTGAAGAGTATGTTAATCAATCCTTCCCAATGACATCTCTCTGCAGGTTCTGGAATCCATCTCCACCTTGCTCACACTCAGGTTCAGAGACAGAGAAGGCTCTCACTATTATATGGTCATAAGCTGCTTCATTTTTATATACTCTTCCTCCAACTTTGTTCATAGTCCTTTCATCAAAATCTTCTTTAGTTGGGGTTGTACAGGTGGTTCACTGGTTGAGTGCTTACTGAACAAGCATGGGTGCTGAGGGGCCTGAACTCAATTCCCCAGCACCCAAATAATCAAATAGGCACAGTCCTACATTTCTGCAACCTCAGTCCTATAGAGGATGGAGGAAAGAGTATCTTGGGGTCTGCTGTTCAGAAAAAAAAATTTAAAAACACCCACAGAATCCATGGTGAAACGACAGCTCTCTGTGTTAAGTAAGAGATTCTGTCTGAAGGAGACAGGCAGATGAGTTAAAAGATATCAGTCAACATTCTCTTCTGACCTCCACGCATGTGTAGAGGCATATACTGCATACATATCACATCACACACCATACCACATGCTACACATGCATGTACTCTGGCCAAATAAAAAGAAAGAAAATGTTCTAAAATTATCAAAATTTTAGTGTGCTGCTTACTTTTTGCTGAGATAATAAGTGATATAGTAATTTTAATCAGGATTGGAGGAAACAAGCACAAAAATGCCATTTGAAAACTGGTTTGGTGGCATAAATGATAATTATACAGATCACTTCTATCTGGGAGCAATTGGAATGTGAGCAACCATTAAATTGGTGTCAAGAAAATAGAGATATGCCTAGTGATGTCATGAGAAGATGTGCAGTGGGGTTCCAGCATTATAGTGACAAGGGGCTATGGCCCCCAGGTGTTATAGAGATGTTAGAAACAATGAGTCACCTAAATTCATTAATGGCCTTGAGAGTCAGCATCACAAATCAAAAAGAGGTGGCATAAGACTATGAGAACACAATGAGGGAAAACAAGCAAACTGCAGCGTAGGATGTCTTCATCTTCAGCATCCATACAGCTGCTCCTGCTAACATCTCAAAACCTGGCCCTACAGGAGTGACAAACAGCATCACAGTGTAGAACTGAGGTCCTTCCATTTTCTAATTCCCTGCTAGGAAGAAATCAGTCCAGTAAATTGGTTTGAAATCTGCTTGGACCATTTTATTGGCAAAAGACCATTTCTGCACTATAAAGAAAGCTGACTGCATCCACATCAAAGATGCTCAGTGACTGAAATTGGAACAATGTTTTGCCAACCAAAGCCAGGGTTCCTGAAGGTCCCTTTCAACACATAACTATGAGTCCATGTTTGAGAGTTAAATTCCTTTAGCAACGAGATGGAAATGAATGGCTTCTAGAATAATTATGGACCTATGCATACAATAATTAATAGAACCAGTATTCACTACCACCACAGGCCTGGGGTAACTCATAATTAGCCCAAATTCATTGAGTTATATTTACTCACCTAATGTTGCATGTGGGATTGACATTAATTAAGTTAAAAATGGTCTACAGTTTATATAAGGTTGAAATAATAGAACTTTCCTTGAATATGGTATAGGAAAATGGCTTTGGCAATCATTTTTCATTGCTATATCTTATGATATTTGTCATCTTGGAGCCTTCCAGACCCAGAAGAGGTGGGTTACTTTTTCTTGAGATAGCAAAGAACATCCATGTGAGCACTTAACCAATGATTTCTTATAAAGCATCTCTATCAAGGCCAAGTCACCCCAGAGTTAGGTCCTTCTCAACAAACGCTGACCCTTAAAGTACAGTGCTTTATGAAATTACTCAAATGACCTAAACCTGACTCAACATACTCTGTCTTTTCTTTTCCCTTCCCATGAAATCCACAGCAAATATTTTGTGCCACTCCTCCCTTCTCTTCTCCTCTTTCCCCTTATCCCAGCTGCCTTCCAGGTTGCTCTATAAATTGTTCACCATTGAGCGGTGTGTTTCCATATATGTCAATGTCTCATGTATAGAAATAACAAAACCCCAGGTAAATTTTAGAACAAAAAAATTAGGAGGTTTTAGGAAGAAAAGCAGTGAAATGAATCTAATTGGGTTTCGTCCAACACACACTCTGCAAGAGCAAGGTGATGGCTTCTATTCAATTATGAAAAAAATAATAGCATGATGAAAGACAATGCCGGCTTTGAAGAAGAGCTCTGCATAGCTGTTTCCTACTGGTTTAAGATGGTGGTGGAAATTGGAGCTCTGAATGTTTTCTGTCTGTGGTTAGTTTTTCTGCATACTCCCTACAGAGGCTTGCTCCCTTTCCTTCCTGACAGGCACCCTCATGATGGCAGAGATAGTTTGTAGAATTCAGATTTTCTACAGAGGTAACAATGGGCTGCTAGAGAGCTCAACTATACCATGACACTTAGCTTACACAGTAAAGGTGATTCAAATGGAACAATGAGGCATGGAAGAGTAAGAGTGTTTTCATCTATTGAGATCTGTAGCACTGGCTAATTGATTATCTGTTTCCTAGAAATTAATAAATATATAGTCCATTAAACTATAACCTGAAACTTAAAGAGATCTTGGGGACAGAAGCTTATCCAAGTATTCATAGTAAGAATCCACAGACTGTAATACAATTTCCCATCTCTGCAAAAATGTGCACCATTCAACAAAGGAGAAGCTGAGTTCTTTAACCAATGACATGTTTTTTATGAATAAGTAAATTTTAATAAAAAGTAAAGGAATATTTATCATATGACATACAATTTTTAGCCTAATAAATACTTTTTATCCAGTCTATTTTTTGTTTTTTTATTTAATATTTTTATTATGAATAAGTATACACATTGTATGACCAAATCTTGTGAAGGTGTCCCCATTTCCCTCCTCAGAGTTCAGAAGGATAAGCACCAAATCTTACCATCCATGTCCACCATCTGGGGCTCATGGCTGTATAATGTGAGCTCCGATGAGCTTTGGGGAGCCCCACATATTTAGCATTGCTTTCTCTCTCTTGGACAAGCTCCACTAGGTGCTCCTAGCATTCCTTAGCAGATATTCATTTTCTTCCGTCTGAGACCTGCTGCTGTCTCCCCTGTAACTTAGGCTCCCTGGAACATGTTCACACATTGGTCTCTCAGGCCCTCTCTACAAGGTGTTTCCTGCTGCTTCATGTTACCTGGCCTCACAGGCTTTTCTGATGTCATTGTCTCAAGCCTCTAAGGCTCTGTCACTCTTTCATTCTGCATTTCTGCAAATGAGAACCACATGGACAATACCATGTTCTAGGTCCAGATCCATATGTCCCCTACCATCTTCATGGCAGCTACAGCGGACTCCAATTTCTTATACAGCTGAGCCAGGGAACCCTCTCAATGATATTCTTTCCTTTTCTTCTGTTTATAGAGCTCTGTTTTGAAACAAAAGTTCTTTTTTTCAAGTGGGCTTGAAGTTTTATTCCTTGGAGCCCATGATAGAAGGGTCTCACACTTAATGTAGCACTTCTCTTGTCCCAGTGAAAATCCCAAGGCTTATCGTTAACGACTGGTCTTTTTTAACACCTACAACTCAGTTGTGGTCTTGTTTTCGCAGAGTACAGCTTTTTTTTTTTTATTGTCCATAATGTGTTACATTATTTAGTGGGCAAACTATGAGTTGTTATCCCCAATTCCCCGATGTCCCCCCTTCGCCATCCCCAATCAGCTGGATATCCTCCTCCGTGGGTCGTACACTGGTGTGTTGCTGGCTACATGTTTGTTTACCCCTTCTTCCTCTGCTTTGTGCTTTGAGTTCTCACTGTAAACTTGACTAAACAGAGCAAGTGGTAACTATGCCCCAGCCTGGATACTACAGATACTACACTCTCCTGAAATTTCCGTGTCAAACAAATCTGTCTTTCAGTGCCGTATCACTCACATGGTAAGCATAGGGGCCAAATCTAGCTGAATTCTTAGTTATAATGTAATAAGGATGACTTCAAGCCTAATTCCCCATCCAGCACTTGCTCTCCACTGAAACCTCAAGAGCCTGGCCTTCACTATTGAGATTTCTATTGTCATCCCTGTCTTCTGAATTACCACCAGATTGGTACATAGCTTTCTGCTTAAAGTACTTTCAGGCTTCTCTATTGCACCACTCCAAACTCTTCTGCATTCTCCCTACAATCCAGATCCCACCACTCCAAACACTTCCACACTATCTGTATGATCCAGTTCTGAGAGCCTGAAAATCGCATGGTCAGATTCATAACAACAATGACTCTAATCTTAGTAGTAATTTTTGTTTTTATTAATAACTCTTCTCATTGCTGTGACAAAATACCTGACAGAGGTTGGAGAGGTGGCTCAGTGATTAAAGGCATTTGCTTGCAAAGCCTGATGGCCAGGTTTGATTCCCCAGTACCGAGATAAAGTCAGGTGCACAAAGTGGTGCATGCTTCTGGGTTTTGTTTGCAGAGGCAAGCAAGAGGTCTGGTTGCTCTCTCTCTCTTTCTCTCTCTCTCTCTCTCTTTCTCTCTCTCTCTCTCTCTTTCTCTCTTTCTCTCTCCCTCTTTCTGTCTCTCTCTGCTTGCAAATAAATAAATAAAAATATTTTAAAATACCTGACAGAAGTAACTTAAGGTAGGGGAAGTTCATTTTGCTTCACAATTCAGAGGGTGTAGCCGGTTATGGCCAGGAAGATAAGTGCGTTAGTGTGGGTGAGTCCATAGTGGAGGGAGTTTTCAGTAGCAGATTCTCAGGAAGCATTGACCAGAAAGCCTAGTGAGCGTGAGCCTGAAGTACAAACAGATAGCTCATTCAAGACTTACTCCTTTTCCCCAAGGTCCATAACCCTTCAAAACAGTCCAACAATCTAGGTCCAAGGTTTTTAAAAATGTGTCTATGGAATACATTCAAATCATAACAATGTAGGTTCCAGGAACTGATCTGGAGATTTTATACATGTAAAGCATGCAGACCTATATGCCCAGCTTCCCATCAGTTTTGAAATATAATGAGAAACAAATTTTCTTTCCATGACAATGCAAAGGTATGCTACCTTATTAACTGTTTTTTAATCTTACCTCAGGGCATTCACTCCTTTCCTGTAGGTTGAAGGGAACTTTAGTATCTTAGTGACATCAGTGACATACAGAAATAATGCAGTGGCAATACAGCTATAGACCTGATCAGGACTTCTTCATGTATCCAGAGGAAAATTGTGCTACAAAATAGTTTATCTTTGTTGATAATATTTTGTTTAATTTAAGTTTAAATGTTGAAGACTAGAAGGATAAAGGGTCTTAATAAATGCCATCTTCAGATGAAAAAATGTGGATGATATTCCTTTGTCCTTTACATTTTTCTGATTGATCTTCATTTTATAACTACATTTATGTAGTTTAACAATAAAACATAAATGTAGTTTTATAATAAATAAAAAATAAACTTATTTCAATTCAGGAAAGCAATGGTGCTGCTTTGGCAAAGAGTTGACAATCTGAAAAAAAGGGCTGAGTCAAGTTCATCATGTCAAAGACCTGGACATTTTATATCAAGGTTCATAGAATCTTGCTTGTAAAAGAACTAACAATTGACAGAGCTGGACTGAGAGTTCAGATGAGGGACAGAGTTCCATCTGAAATCATGCAGGTGGGAGAGAGGGGACACTGCAACCCTCCCTCAGAACTCTAGGGGGATTGTAGAGGCCAGTGCACTCACACAGTCACTGGAAACTTAAGGGGAAAATGTTTCTGTGAATCATTAAGTTAATGGCTCTAAAAAGAAATAAAATATAAAATTATTCTACCATGTGAATATGCCTTAATAGTAATTCAGCTTTACCATGTGCCAGATACTATCATAGACACCAGACATGAAAGGATGAAAGAAAGAGAAAGGCAGAATGAGTTCCTGTCTCCAAAGAGGGGAACATTCACTAAATAACTAGAAGGATGTTGGGACCCAGCCTGGCTGAATATCTGTGAGCTAAGTTTTAGAATATAATATGCAGCCGGATGAGGTGACCTACAACTTTTGGTCCGAGCCCCGAGCATGGTAACTCATGCCTTTTGATCCTAGCACACCTGGGCCCCCAGGAGGCAGGAGGGATGGCTAACAGCTCTAATCCTGTTTGTAAGTGCTAATAAGCCTTGTTCCTTTTTTTCTGAGCTCTCTTGTGAAAGAGATAAGACAATACAATGCATCCTTGGGTTACATATATGATGGATATTGGAATAAAATTTCAAGATCTGCCTGGACACTTCTTCCAGCCGTGTGTTTGTGTCTCTGGCTGCACATTCACCTTTCCCCAATGGAGCTGTCTCCTGCTGGCCAGAGAGACAGGCTAGCTCTCAGGGGGCCTGAGATGCTCACTACCCAACAGAAGGAGAAGGTGAGGTGGCTTTGAGCATCTAAAACAAGCAATGTTATATCAGGATGAACTCTTAAGTGTTGGACTCTAGATTACCATGAGCTCTGAAGACAAAGAGGAGAAGCTAGTCGAAGAAGAAAGATAACAGTGAGACAGCGGAGTAAGGGAGTCTTCCATGCAGAAGAAATATGGAATTATGCTACCAAAATCTCATCCTGGTATGTGAATGCTTCTTGTAAGTACTTACACTTCAACATTTCCCAGAGTAGGGGATTATACCAAACATCCCACTCTCATGTAATCAGTTCCATTTTGGCTAACTCTAACCTGAAATATGCCACGTTGTCTTTCTACCCACTGATCCCACTGATCAATTTCTGTGTGTAGAAGTAGTACTGAATGAATGACAGCTCTCTGTCTTGTAATATTCCTGCCAATATTTGATGCTATGTGTTTTAACTCTTTTGCACTTCTTTTTTCTTGTTTCCTCCTGGTCTAATTCCAAACCTCATCAATATGCCAGTCATTCTACATTAAATATGCTTTATGATTGTCAGGGTCTTTGCAAATATTTTAAAATAATAATAATAATAATTCAACAAACATTTATTGATTACCCAGTGCATCCCTGGTGAATTTTTAGGCTCAGGTGAAAGCACAGAAAATTAAATTGGCTGAGTGTCTGACCTTGAAGGGTTTATATTCTAATAGGGAAAAAAGAATAAATGAGCGAATGTTATACTAATTAATTGATTAAGTCACATGTGATACACATATGCAACTTAGAATAGATCCCTGAAAGCAAATTTCTTAGGCAAAAGTTAAGGAGATTTTAATGGCCTTTATATACCCTGGCTATTTTCTTTTTAGAATTTCTTCCAGGATCATTACCCACCAGAGTGTGATTTGTAATTTCTTACAAGCACAACTTTCTACTAATCAATCATTTTAAAATGTGTTTAATTTGCTAGGTAAAAATTATATCTTATTTTAATTTGTGCCTTTTATGGCTAGCGAGACTTCACATTTTTGCATTTCGTGAATTTTGCTTATTTATATCCCTCAATTATTATTCTGAAAGTGTTTTTCTTCAGGTCAAATATTTGGAAACATTTTTCACGCAATAATGACACCAACCTTTCCCTCTCCTGTATGTTAGGACAATTTTTCATATTTTTGGAATGATATTTTATTCTTTTTTAGGTTTTACTTTTTTTCATTAACCAAATCTATCATTTTCTTCATACTTTCTGGTTCTGGCTTTGATATAATTCTTGAAAAAAATTCTTCCTACAGTGTCATATAAATCTCCATCTGTAGTGATTTCTTGTCCTTCAATGAATTTTAAAATGTAATGAAATGTAGTTACCTATAATTTATTTTTGTTGTGGAGCAAGCTGCAGTTATATACACTTTTAGAAAAAAAATCTAATCATCTCAATAACATTATATCCCCATTTATTTTAAACTTCATTGATCTCTTTATCATGCCATCTGAACAGATCACACATAAATCCAGAATTTTTAAAGTTCTGTGATGAAAAAGTTTGTACTGAGCTCTCATCTCTCCATGAGTCTACATGAGTAGTGGCAGTCTCTGCTGGTGGAAACATCACGTTCCATGTTGCTGGGCTAGGAAGTTAGCTCAGCAGTTAACTCGTGCCTCAGCACCCATGTAAAAACTGGGATGGCCACACATGAATTTAAGCCAAGTTCTGTGGAGAGAGGAGATTAGAATTGCTGGGTTTCACTGGTGAGCCAGTCTGACTACAAATGGCATTTCCAGGTTTGGTGAGAGAGTCTGTTTCAAGGAAACAGTGCAGAAAAGTGATAGGGGAAGGTGCCTGGCATTGTCTTGCCTCTACACTTTGGAGCATGCATCTGCATACACACTTGGATACCTCACACACTGTCATCCACAGCGTGTCAATCTGTATATTCACGCAAGACAATATTAAAGTCAGATGTACATGTAAGCTCCAAATTGCCTAGTTTTATGTTTTTGCTTTTACAGTGCTGGAGATCGTTGACCCAGAGGCTGACATCCAGTCACAGAGCTATATTCCCAACCCCAAACTGCCTGACTTTGAGTCGTATGTACATACCTCAGTACCATATGATGTTGGACAAATATTTATATTCAGTATGACTCAATTTCTTGATCTTCTATACAGGCACAGCAAGAGCAGAAACTATATCACAATTGTGTGAGAAAGAAATGTTTACTCTCTGAGAAGAGCATAAAGTGACAATATATGTTTAGAACTCAATAATAAGTATCTATAAAGAAAGTGGCAGGACTGAAGAGATGGCTTAACAGTTAAGGCATTTGCCTGCAATGCAGAAGGACCTGAGTTTGATTCTCCAGTGCCTATGTAAAGCCAGATGCACAAGAAGGCGCATGTGTCTGGAGTCCATTAGCAGTGGCTGGAGGCCCTGTCGTGCCCATTCTCTCTGTCTCTCTCTGCCTGCCTCTCTCTCTCTCTCTCTCTCTCTCTCTCTCTCAAATAAATAAATAAAATATTAAAAAAATAAAGTGGCACATACATTTTAACATTTTGATATATGTTGCAGAATATTCTTTATGCCCCTAAACTGAATACTAAATGGAATTCACACATTCATTCTCATATCTGTCCATTCACTGAGTTATTAAGCAAGCTTTATCAAGCTGCATGCATGCATAAGTACATGACATTGGGCATTGCTCAAGAAACAAAGTGGATATGTAAATTCGCTCATCAATCTCAAAGAGTAAATCAACACAAAATGAAACAAGAAGCAGGTACTTCCTCCTTTGTTTAGTTTTCTACACAGTCTTAATGTGACTCCACAATGGTGGATACGATCTGGGAGCCTAATTAGACACCACATCATGTGTCACGATATTGTTTCTTAATGTGTTTCCAAGGTCCCTTCAAAGAAATGAATTCCAGAATTATTTTGAGGACAATGAAAAATTACCTTATATGTTGGTTTATGGTTATATCTTGACTGAGTCAGACCTGTGACAATTCTGCAATGACTCCTTTTGCTTTACCAATCAACATTCCCTCAAATATATCTCAAACTCTCAAGTTAATTGATCAGACTAGGAATTAAGAAACAGACATGCCTCTTTGGCAGCTCTGTGAGGGCGTTTCCCGGAAACATTGATGGAGGAGAAAGAACTTCATCAATGCAGGTGGCCCTTGCAGTTGTGAACTATATGTCAAGAGGATCCTAACTCTCTCCAATGGACTCTGTGGCTCTTATACTTACCACAGTTCTTACTTTGTATTTGTAAGATTGTTCCTAAATCCTTCTGTAAATATCATTAGGGCAGAAGTCAGTCACATTTTTGCACACCACTGTTGGCCTCGTTCCTGGTCTCAAAATATGGCTAGAGAACTAAGTCAATCAATAAATGTGTGACTAAAAGACAAAAAGAGGGGCTGGAGAGATGGCTCAGTAGTCAAGGTGCTCACCTGCAAAGCCTAATGACCTGGGTTTGATTCCCCAGTGCCCAAATAAAGCCAGGTGAACAAAGTGGCACATGAGTGCATTTGCAGTGGCTGGAGGCCCTGGCATGCCCATTCTCTCTGTCTCTGTCTCTCTCTGTCTCTCTGTCTCTGCTAGAAAATAAGTAAATAAAAATGTTTAAAAGACAAAAAGAGGTAATTCTAAAATGTGGTGGCCCCTTTTAATTGGTATTTGATATGAAAGACATTTAAAATTAATCTGTCTTTTTGATGCTTTCCTTAGAAAATATTTAGAATAACTTAAACGTATTAGTTTTTTAAATTTACTCCCATGTTAACATGTGAGTAGCATATGTCATATTGAAGGAGAAACAAGAGAAAGGTAGATTCTTTTAGGCAGTTTCAGCTAGGAACTAGGCAAGAACTCATAGAGAATGTTAGAAGATGCCGCTCTGCCTTGGCAGGAATGGAACTGTGTCTCATCATTTCATCCACAATGGCTTAGCGCCCCCTACTGCCTCCACAGTCTACCAATCTGAGGCTGATAAAATAATCTATTTTTAGAATTTATTTATTTATTTATTTATTTGTAATCAGAAAGATGGACAGAAGAGAGATAGACAGAGGGAATTAGTCCACCAGGGCCTTCAACCACTACAAACTCCAGATGCATGCACCACTTTGTCCATCTGGCTTTACATGGTACTGGGAATCTGAACCCCGGTAGTTAGGCTTGGCAGGAAGGACGTTAACCAGTGAGATAACTCTTCAACCATCAATAATCCATGTTTTTACTGACTGAAAAGACTTGTCCATACTGTTCTCTCCGCCCTGAGATCTGTTTCTTGACACATGTAAATTTAGCTCTCTTCTACCTAGTCTGGCCAGGTAGGGAGAGCACTGTTTCTTGGCCTGGGTAGTTTTCAGCTTGCCTTTATCTGCCATATATTTCAGGGTTTAATTATATGTATAATTTTTCTTTAATGTCTGAGTGTACCACATTTATATTTCCTTTCACTCTAATCTACCCAATGATTATTTCCTGTAATCCCTGGGCCTGCTACCTGTGTAATTTCTTTAAACTTGGGGTAACCAGGTATGTAGGTTTCTATACTACCCATTTCTCATCTGAATTTCCTGGTCTCTGCTTTGGTCCTTTCTCTCGCCTATTCTTAAGCCATCACCACTTACTCTCTAACTTACTTCCATGGAGAGGCTCGGGGTGGATGCTGCATCTTCCACATGAGTACTTGCTTCTTCTAAATCTTGCCATAAACTCCTAGATCCTACCTTCCATGTGTTTTGTGACTCTGCTCATCTTTTCCTAGATGACCTCAATTTCTCTTAAATGATCCTAACAAACAATGTTCGGACTCCAGCTTTTTTCTTTGAATCCCAACTTCCCTTAAATGAGTGCTAGAAGTCCACAATTTATGCTTTCTCCCTAAATAAACTCAATAATTCATAATTTATCCTTCTTGAGTCTGTTTCTATAATTTTTTGTTAAAATAGGGTAAGTACACATAATTAGGGTTCTAAATTTTGGGGGACCCCTCTTGAACCTCAAATCTTGCATATATATATGGAGTAAAGATGAGCACCATAAATAAATATACAATACAACCACGTCTTATTAATCTTATTACTCAATTTATTAGTAGCATTTATATTTTTTCAGTGTATTTTTTTGCTTTCATGTGTAATATGGTGAGTGTGTGTGTGTGTGTGTGTGTGTGTGTGTGTGTGTGTAGTTCATACAAGTGTATGTGCCCATGCAACACCTCATTCACCTGCCTGTGATGGAGTGCACTTGCCTTCTAGTGGCCAGCATGGGATGTTGAGTGCTCCACTCCATCACTCCTTTGCCCATCCTTATTTGGGGTGAAGTTTCTTGCTGATCCTAGAGTTTGCCCCTTTTTCTTTGGAGCTCTGCTGACTCTCTGGTCTCTGCTCCCCTACAGGACTGGAGATACAGATGGGCATAGCCATGCCCAGCTGTTGAAGTGGATCGTGACAATCAAGTTCAATGGTATTTCAAGTTTCCTCAGGCCCTCATGCTTGTACAGGGGATGCTCTTCTTTTAAGCAAAAATGAGGAGATAACAATCTCTAATTTTATTTTCCATTTGTTTATTTAGGTACTGAGAATTGAGCCCAGAGCCTGATGCACACTAAGAAATACTGAGCAATATCCGTAGCTTCCATATTTAAATCTGCTTGTTTTATTTTCAGTTGAGTTTATCAAGTACATCGTTCCACATTAGTGGAATATAATATGCCATATAAGTTACCTTGTATTATTTTACTTAGTTATGTCATGATGTATTTTTATTATACCGTTTTCTCTTGGCAACTAAGAAAATGTCTGCCAACAATTTGAAGTGAAGTCTTGACTGTAATGTGAGTATTAGGGCCAATGTTACCAATAAAAAGGTACTATGGTTCCTTGTTGAAATAGTCACATGCTGCTGAGATGAATTTCCAAACCAGGCACAGTTATGGTAGAAAAGGGTGTGTTGAAGCTACAGATCCAGCGAATGTTCCAAAGTAGTGAAAGAGGCTGGCTCCCTTTCACAGGTCCAAGCAGAGAGAGAGAGAAACCTGTCACCAGCACCACACACAGAAAACAGCAAATAGGCAGGGGGGAGAGAGAAGATTTTCTCCCTCTTCATATAGCCTTAGGGTGGGGTCTTACAACCCTATCCCAGACTTGTTGGCTTCCTGAGTCTCTAGAAATTTGCTTCTTTCACTGCCCTCAGAGAAAGGGATGTTTACTTCTAGCTTCTCTAAACTTCTTTACATCCAGCACCCTACTGAGAGCCTGCCTTCCTGTAAACAACCTCAGAGACCCATTACTAAAAAGGTCAAGTTGACAACAAAATTTAACTATCGCACTTTGTCTTATGAATTTAAAGAATTAAAATCCCTAGACCAGATTGTAAGACTTAGATAGACTATATTAAAATAAGAGAAAAGTACTTACAGAGAATTTCTTCCATGCGAAAGGAAGGAGGGGTAGGGAGCCCCTGTGAGAGTAGGGGACCCCCATGCCCCATCTCAATCCAGCAAGGCCAATATGAGGAAGGATTTACCAGAGCATGGACAGGGAAGTTTAGAAAATATAAAAAGCAGCCTTGCCCACCTGGTAAAGATCTATTTATAATCTTATTGTTGTGGGTTTTACCCTTAGGCTGCTCTGGGTTCAGGGGTTGGTTCAGGAGTAGGGACAAAAGAGCTTATTGGATAAATTGAGTCTGACACTGAACTCTGGTTCTGCTGACGCAGGCAGGCCTTTGAGCACTTTCTCCTGACTGGCTACCTAATCCCCCCTTATTTGCAAACATGCTTAATGATTTCATTGGAATAAGTTCTTGAAGGTGAAGTGCTAGGTCAAAGGCTATATGCATTTTTACAGCGTTTCTCATGTGCCAGGAAGTGCCCTTCAGAAGGTGATACTTTTTTTTTCTCCACTGAGATAGCTGAGAATGCTTCCTTGCCCCTTTGACAAGGCTAATATTATTTGTTTTTTTAACACTATATTGGCCAACTTGACATCATATTTAACTAAGTGCCTTCATATTTAATTCACATTTCTGTGGTAACCTGTGATTAAGCATTTTCCATATTTTGTAAGTCAGATGGATTCTGGTCTTGCTTATATAGGCCTTGGTGATGAATGTAAAATATGTAGGTGGTGAGGGCTTTGAAGGTGAAGGGGCTATGGAGATCTCTTTCTCCACCTTCTCTATGGCTCAAAATCACTTCTCAGCATTTCTGTGGGTTCATTTGCATCTCTCTATGCTTGCTCTTAGATCTCATGTCTTTCTATTTTCCTTCTCCATGTCTAACTGCTGTCTGTGGGCCTAAAGCCATAAGACAAAAATCAGAAAGTGGTCAAAAGATAATCAAACTGGCTAGGACTTCGCAACCGAATGCAAAATCAATCCCTGGACCCCACTTTTTTCCCCTTGGAACTGCCTCGATTGCCTCTGGATTCGGGCTCTGCTATGGATAGTAGATTCCCCTTGGAAGTTTTTCTGAATGACTCAGAAGCTCCAAGGTTTGCACATTGTCTATTCTTTCTAATGAGTGCTGAGCTTTTAAGAGCTGCGCAGCTCTGGGAAGTTTTGCTTATGGACGGTTGCCAGGAAACAGGCCACAATGGAGCCAAGAAGTCCTGGGAATCTCCTGGCAGCTCATTCAGAAGAACCACCTGGTCCATCAGGAAAAAGCAGTCTCTCCTCTCTGTTCATTGTGGGTGTGATTAGCAAAGTAGAATAAAAACTCCTCTCAGGAGGACATACCACTAAATTTAGTAACTGACTTTCAGACACCTTAACTGTATAAATAGGCTAAGACAGATTGTTCAGAGAGTTTCTGAAAACAAAGTAAATCCAAATTTGAAAACAAGCCAGAATAATTAATAGAAACTGTTTCACCGCTATCTTGTTTCTCTTCCTAATTAATATTTATGTGCACACATTCCAAAGACATTGCTGTTTGCTTAAGAATACACTATTTCAATATTGTTGACTATAGCTGGTTTTGCAATAAAAATTCACTGAGCAACCTAAAACTGTTATGCTGGTAATTAAATTTCTTAAAAGGGAGGAGCTATTTTCTCTTCCTAAAAAGACAAACAAAACAAGTTTAGGACATTGTAGGAGGAGAGCTCTCATAAATTGAAGATGATGAAGTGATTTGGGGTAACTATGTACTTTTTTTATCCTTTTCAAGTCCCATTACAGTTTGAAAAATCACCAGGTGAGGTCTGGAGACAGGAGGAACAGGTGAGTCAGGTGACTATGGGAGCCAAAGCTTCACAGGAGGCAATGCTTACTTTGGTCATAAATGTCGGATGCCTTAAAGGCATTGTTAGGACAGGTGGGCCCTGATAAATCATAGCCAGGTCAACCTCTCACCAGGAGGTCTCATTCATACCACTGAGTCATTTCCCAGCCCAGCTTTAATGGGTTGGCAGACTCCAAAAGAGTTCAAAGTGGCCAGTGGACTGTGACATCACAATTGCAGCAGAGCAAAGATACTTCTAGACACCACCACTCCTATCCCCAGTCACAATCACAAGTAATCCAGTTTTAGTTTTCAGTGAAGGTCCAAAACTCTCCTAGATTCTCCAAGAAATAATATTTCAGCTTCTTTTGGTTGACAAGATTTACCTGCAATTCTCAATGAAATTCCAGCATTTTTGTTTTTTAGCATGATATAAAACTTACTACCTTCCAAGTGCTTTGCAGCCAATTGATTAGCTACTAGTCAACTCATGATGGATGAGACTGGAGATCCTAAATTAAACTCTGCACCAAATCAGACAGTCATCCTCCGGCTTCTCTCTCTTACATCAGCACTTTCTCTACTCTGTCTCCCCTCCCTCTTCTTAATTATCTGACTCTGTCTCTCTACCTCTCTGTCCCCAACCCACAGATTTCTCCAGGCTCTCAGTCCTGTGAAGGAGCTCTCCATCTGAAGCATAAAGGGAAATTTAAATAAAAACAACTTTGAAATCTCATCTCAAATCAAATGACAACACATGCTGCTGAAGGTGTGGGGAAAGAGCAACACATGTATTCACTGTTCTTGGGAGTGTAAACTGGTACAACCACTAATGAAATCAGTATAGAGGTGTCTCAAAAAAAAAAACCCTAAAAAAATAGATCCACCACATGACCCAGCTATGTCATTCCTGGGCATGTACTCTAAGGACTAAACGCTTTACTATAGAAATGCTTGCTCAGCTATGTTTACTGCTGCTCTGTTCACAACATCCAGGATATGAAATCAGTCTAGGTGCCCATCAACTGACGTATGGATAAGGAAGATGTTGTTTATATACATAAAGGAGTTTTATTCAGCTTTTAAGACAAATGAAATTCACAGGAAAATGGATGGATCTGGGAAAAAATATACTAAGTAAGGTAACTCAGGCACAGAAAGACAAACATGCTCTCTGTCACATGCAGATCCTAAATTTGCATCTTTAGAGATGCATATAAGATGGGGTAATGGTCAGTAGTGGTGGCCAGGAATCTACAATGAGGTCAGGAGGAGAAGGAAGGATTAGCGGAGGAGAATGGAGACAGGTAAGTAGAGGACAGAATTCAGAAGAAGGAAAGGTCTAAGTTAGGGCAGGGGAGATAGGAGAGGAAATAGTGG
The DNA here is from genome assembly GCA_004024765.1 of Zapus hudsonius. NCBI lineage: Eukaryota > Metazoa > Chordata > Mammalia > Rodentia > Dipodidae > Zapus > Zapus hudsonius. Next base: position 25,996 of record PVHP010012177.1, read on the forward strand.
CATACAGGAAACTAAAGAGATTATGAATAAGTCATAAAGACTTCTACTTTTTCATTAGTTAATTAAAGAATAATTTAAAAATGAGAGAGGGAGGGGAAGTTTGGACAAAAGAACCCTGCTGGGGTGGAGAATTCTGTGTCAAAATGATATATGTTATTGGGGGTAAACCCCAGTGACAGGGGTGGGTCACTCTGCCCACCCAGTAAGTTGTTCGGAGTGATGCCCATAATTCTCCCTAAACAACATAAGCTATTTCCATACTCTTGGTTGCCCAACAAAACTACATGGAAAGAACCTGTTGCCAAAGACATTAAATGCTTCAGTCACAGGACACTGAAAAGTCAAGCTGGAACTGAACTGGAAGCTTCCTTCATGTTAAACAGTGCTAAGCAGACTGCCGGGGAGGAAAACCATCACAGTTTTAACCAGCAGTACAACCTGCAGCCTAGACGACTGGCCAGTCAGGCAAAATATGTCCAGTGATACAACAGTAGCAGGTAGCTTACGAGAGTAAGCAACCTAATTGGATTTGAAACCCATCCATGAGTGGGAATCCACACTTAGTAGTGATAACAGAGTCATAATTGTTGGAAAAAAAAAACACAAAACAGTTGGAAAGTCATAGGCCACAGAAGGGAAGCTACCAGAGTTCTTTGGCTAAATGAACATATTGTCCCCATCAGATTGCCCTCTTAATGGTTAGATGTATGCTCATAGATTAGGGTTGTTTTTATTTTGGTTAGAGAAGCTTCTCTTGGCTTATGGTGGTGAATACTTGAGAAATCCAAGTCTCATCAAGGTGATGAGAAAAACAGCCCAGTGCTTAACCCTAGCTAAGTCACGTCTACCACACCTGCCAGGGCTCGGGGAACACCGCAGGGAGGTGGAAATTCTCAGTGCTGCTCTCACTGCTCTCAAAACCCATCAAAATACTGAAAAGAAGGGACTTTGTGAGCTTGTCACCACCCTCTAAGTGTTAGGGAATGTTGAAGAGGATGGGAAGAAGGTAAGTGTCACAGGGTAGGGAAAGTACTTTTGGAGAGTGTCCTCTGGACATGAGCTGATGGGCATCCACAAGCCCTCACAATGGAGGTCATTATCCCTACAAGAGCTGCATAATAGTGAGCCCACCAACATTTGACATGGAGGTTAAGGGACAAAAATGAGATGTCCAAAGAGAAGACAGACTATTTGGAAAGAGAAGGTGCACGGTAGACCAGGGGTGGCGGAGGGGACAAGAGACGAAATGACAGAATGTTCATCTATGAAAATTCCCAATATGAAAGGCTGGCCCTGCCATATCCTCTACCCCCTCCATCCTCAGAAGCACCCCTTCAGCAGTTCCTGGTACTTTACAGTAAACCTTCTCCATCACCAGGCCCATCGGCCACTGAGTTGGTAAATCATCCTCTCGTCAAATGCTTCAGCTGTGCCTCCTCTGCCCTCCCGGACTCTGATGGCTGGAGAAAACAGTGCTTTAACTGCTGCTTTATTAATAAAACATTTGCCTCCCCTATCACAAGATATCAGTAATTTGAAGCGACATTGAAGCTGTGTTCACAGTTATTTCTCTGCGCCACTGAGAAATGCATGTGTTTATCTCTTTTTGGGGAAGTCTGATTTTATACCTTCAGGGTTTTTATTTATTTATTTATTTTTGTTGTTGTTGAAAGAACACATCTCTCTGTTGCATTTTGTCTGCTTTTCTCAGCTGCCTGTTTTCATTTGTCAAATATCTATAGGTACCTCTCACTGTCCTTGGAGAGCAAAGAGAAGCACTGGGCATTGTGAAACCTTGACAAAGGCACTATGCCGTCCTTTGCTCTTTATTCAAATGAGATGCCTTAAAGATGCTAAACCCTAGTCCAGGTATTATTTGGTTATACACCCTGAATGACCCTTGTTCTCATTTTACATTTTGTCTAAAGATTGGTTAGTAACAATTCCAGTTGCTTGTAAGCACTCTCCAGGAAGCCTGCAGGCTCCAATCCCATGGTCTAGTCTTAGCAATGTTTTAGTTTTAGTAATGAGTTAAATTACCTCTGTCTAATCACCTCTTCCACGTTTGCTCCCTCAGACCAATTAAGCTAAGCCCAATGCAAAAACAATTGCTTTTTGCCACATTGTCAGACATTTTTTTTTCCTTCTTTTGCCAGCTAGCATCAAGAGTTTAATTCAAAGAAGCATTCCTGTAGTATTCCCACTGATTCCAATTAATTTGTATCCATAAGGGTCTTGCTTCCTGGCATCTTTACTAATTGCCTAAATCCAGTATTCACTTGAGCCAGATGAAAAAAAAAAACACATTTTTTCATAAAGAAAACTTCATCAATGTTCTCCATTTGAATTTTTTCACATACTTGAAGTTTCTAAGTACTCTTTCCCCAGAAGAATTCCAGACCAAGGGTCTGCCTTCCAGCAGAGAGTAGCTGTGTCTGTAAGAACACATGCATTAGTGATGTTGTCAACTAATTATCTACAGATGTATGGCAGGAGCACGTTCTGTTACTTCAAGTGCACACCAAATATGCCTTTCTGCTCCTCCACGAAAGCTAACCTTTATCTCTCAATTTAACAAACTAGAATGATGTTACAAACAATTACCCCTCAAACTGATCACATGAGTCCACTGATGGGCAGTGGGCCACATGTCTTGATCCAGTGTTTTAGATAGTTTTTAATGAGATCAAAAATATTTATGGAATATTCACCATTTGTTAGCAATGGATTAGAATGTCATAAAACAATTAACATAAGGTTAAAAAGTCATCAAAAGGATGAAGCTTATAAAAGATTTGAATGGTGTCATAATGTTCCCCATTGCTTCGACTACATTTGTACCCTTATCTCAGAACAGGTATTGCATGTAAGTGGCCAAGTGAACACACTATTTTTGATGATAAAATAGCTTTGAAAATATAGTTATATTAATAATCAAGGTATAAAAGCTATCCCAGATTCTATCAATTGACATATATATATATATATATATATATATATATATATATATATATATATATATTTGAAACCTGAGAACACTTCCTAACCATGGGGAGAAAGAGATAGATGGAGACAAGATCAGAGATGCTGTGTTGCTCACTCTGAAATGGTAAAAAAAAAATGTGGATAAGGCCAAGAACACAGGGGCCTCTAGAAGCTTTGGAAAGTGAGAACATTAATTCTCCTACAGAACCTCTAAATACAAAAGAAATTCTGGGAATCCCTGTGGGTTTGTCTCAGCAGGACCAATGTGGGATTTCTGATCTAAAAATCTCTAAGATAATAAATTTGATTTCTCTAAGTCACTAAGTTTGTGGTAAATCTCTATGACAACCATAGAAATTAATATAGGAGTTTGTGTGGGCTCAAAATGAAAATGCAATATGAGTTAACTTTGTAATGAGAATACTTCAGCATGTCAGTTTCCTTATCTGTAAGTTGCAGAAATAATACCTTTTTTATAAGTTTGTGGTGAGGGAAACTGTCAGGTATAGCAAGAGACGGTGTCTCCATCTAGAAAGTGATTGATATTCAGTGAATAATTGACACTAAACCCTGATGGTTATGGTTATCTCTAAAGGGTAGTAAGTGATCTAAGAGCCATGCTATCCAAGGAGACATCAGAGATGTGACTACACTACAGACATGCCAGAAGACCCCTCCATGAACCATTGGCAATTAGGCTGCATCGGCCTGTCATTTTAGTGACGATCTTAAAACTTTCTGTTGCTTGTGACAGGAGCAATGCTTGTTATTAGAGTTTGCAAGTCACATCCAACATATCCCCCACCCCAGTTAAAGCACAAATATTGTCACATTGTGTTGTTGATCAATTGAGCCCTTTCCTTCTGAGGACCCTTTCTAATGGCTGGCAATGGTCTCTTGAATGTGTCCACAGGTCTGTCTGGGTGATGCTGAGATCAAACCTCTGGAGCAGTTTCCATAAGGCCTGACTTCTTGGCCAGCTACCAGTTGCTATCCTTACTGCCGTAACCACTGGGGACTTGACTCACTGCTATGGTGGAACAGGTATCCTTGCTGGTAACCATGGTTGCAATTACCAAATTTAGCCTCTGGAGAAATAATAAGCCTACTTCTTTGTATAAAATATTGTTGAAATTATAAAATAACTATCTTCTTAGTCTCTCACAAAATCAGAAACATCTAGCCATAAGCGAGGAACAATGGCAGGTCTAGAGAATATGGAAGGACGGTTTATAGCATATTACATGAGATTAAACAACTCCTAACATGTTGAAGACTATCTCTTTGGACAACCCCAGCTGTGTCTCTGATGCAAATCTGAAATCTAAATGCTTGGGTCATGTCAATGGTTCAATATCTGCACCACACTCTCTTGGCCCCAGAGAAAGAGAAACACTTTCCTTTTATTCCTGTAGTTTTAATATAGATTTTGGTTTTCATTTCCTTGATGGCTAATAATTTGAATCTCCTCTCATATGTTTAAGGCCATGTTCACCTTTTGTCTACTGTTCATTTAATTTGCCTATTTATGAATTTTATTGGGGACTTTTCTGTGTTCTTTTTATATATTTTAGATATTAATCTTCTATCAGGGATAGAATTAACAAGGATTTTCTTCCATTCTGTAGGCTGTCTCCTAACTGTGGTGATTATTTCCTTTGCTGTGCAGAAGATTTTTAATTTAATATAAATGCATTTGTTGATTTGGGGAGTGGGTTATTTCCTTCACTATTAGAGCCATACTAACAATTCCTTGTCTGTGTATAAATCTTGAATGGTTCTCCCATTTACCTCTTTCCGATTCAGACTTAAAGATCCTTGATCCATCTTAAATTGACTTTTATACAGTGACAGATGGGGAGTTTTTATTACTCTACATGTAGATATCCAGTTTCTTCAACACTATTTGTTGACAAAGATGTCTTTTCTCCAGTATATGTTTTGAAATCTTTGTCAGAAGTCAGGTAGTGGAAGCTCTGTGGTTTTGTATCCTAGACCAAGTGTGCTGTATTTGTGTGGTTTTATCTCCTATACCATTAATACTATGGCCATGTGGGCTGGTATTATATCTGCTGGTGCTATAGCTGCATGGATTTTGTATCCTGTCTCTTTGGTTTGTACCTTGTTACAGTGGCCCATGGCACTCAGAACTCTATGGATTCTTAGACCAATCTAAGTGTCCAAAATGCAATGTAAACTTTCTTTTTATGGCCAAATAAGCTGATATCTAAAAATTCAGCAAAAATATAAAGCCATTCGTCAGCAGTGCACATACAAACCAGTGGAAAAGTGGAAAGGAACTGAATATTTGATGAAAGTCAAGGGTGAGCCTATTTACACAGCTATCTGATTTAATTACAACAAACACCTGGAGGTAGGTACTATTATTATCATTGAATGAGCTAGAAAATGGGAGAATCATAATGAATATGGAACTTAAGGTACGTTACATAGCTCATAAGTGGAAAAGATGGAATGCATGTCAGTCACTTCTGACTGCAAGGCCTAGATAGCATATTTTTAAAAGGCATAAGGAATCATAGTAAGGTATGAACTTTGAACAAGATCTATAATGAAGGGTAAGTGATTTAAGCTTTTGCAAAACATTTCTCTGAGACATTTCCATTGCTGCTTACTTGTGAATGACATGTACTGGCAGTGGCGTGGGAACTAGGGAACAGTTCAGTGGCCCCAGATGCAAGGGAGATGGGCTAAATGGTGGGAACATGTCTGTCTCCACAGAAGATGAATTGTTTGAAAAATAAAAATTTAAAGTTGTGTGATAAATAGCTCTATTGAAAATAGAACTCATCACTTCTAGATTTCGGATGATGAGGAGACTTGAATTCATGTAAAATAACAAATGCCACATACTTGCTAAGAGCTCCTTCTTTAAGGCATAAACCCAACACTGTCCATAGTGATCAAGTACATATGAATGATATTTATTACTTGAAATTTAAAATGAGGAATCTGTTCTTCCAAGAGGTTATAGATCTTGAAAGCACAAAAATCAAGAATCAAATCCATGTTTGCCTTTTGCTGAAGCCAAAGTGCTAAGCATTCTAAGCAATGTTTCATTTGGCCTGAATGAGACAGAAGCTTTAGAAATGTGTGTCTAAGATGACAATTGACCAGGAAACTGAATGATCAGTACGCCACACCTGCTTAGTGCCCTGTGAACAGATCTTTCTCCAGTATTTCCTGAATGTCTCCTGGCTTGTTAGATGATGGATTATGGGGTTTTTCATCTTACAGAAGTGGGTGAGAAAGACCAGTGTGAGTCTTAAGTTAACAAACTATAAGCCAAATAGTAATATTAAAAATAAGGGAAAACCCCCATAACAAAATATTGAAAAGTAGTAGCTCAAAATTTTTTTTGAATGGCAGATTGGTGCAAATTTGTAAAACATTATGATATATAAACGGTAAGTGCTAAATTACTCTGTGAACTGACAAAAGGAAAAGGCCACCAATAGCAGCAGCAAACAGGAATGCTACACTGAAAGTCAGCTGCATAGTCAAGAATAATCTGAGTTCATTTATTAAAAAGAACAGCAATTATTTCAGGCATTACTCCTCTAATTCTAGGATAGAGGTTTAAATACATGGATCTTTCAAATAACAGAAGACATATAATTTACAGTTGACTTAGAAGCTGATCTAAATTAATTTTAAAAACAGTCATGTCCTTGGTGAAGTGGTTAAGGTAGAATGGAATTTATAAGGGAAAGAGAAATGAAACAATGTCTATTTCTGTGAGATTTATTTTAAGTGCAAATAAAAAAAAAGATAAAAGCAGAAAAGATTTAAATAGTCCATCGTGTCTGTCAGTTAAAAAAATAAAACATCTATTTTTGTTTACTTCTTTTCCTCATCATTAACCATGCACAAAATAAAATGAGTTTCTGATCACTGACCACACACACTAGTCATTTTCTTTCTTGATTCTAGACTGTGATGTGACAATCTATCACTTCTGTCTCCGAGTGAGGATGGCTGTGTAATGTTTACATAAGGAAGAAAGGAGCTGAACAAATTTCATCACAGAGTCACCAGTGCTTGTGACCATCACCCCTGTGTTTTAGACACCTGTCTTTGGATTCTGCAACGTAGACAGCACCAAAGGGAACAGCACACGGAAGAGCTAATTAATAACACTTATGCATACTCTTATCACCAAAGACCACATACTAGGAAGACCCTCCTGATTCTTTGCATAACAGATTAACTGGTAATGCACATTCCTCCCATCTATAAGAAAGCAAGGACTGGATGAAATTAATGATTAATTAGTGTTTCCAGGGGTAAGTTATGAAGAGAAAGACCACTGTAATTCCTGAAGTGAAATGGAGGAGGTATTCTCAAAGATCCTTAGAACTTTGTCTGTGCTTACATAGTATATATAGAGAAATAAAAATTTTTGTGAATATTCTCTAACTTTATTTTTATAAGCATCCATAACCAAATATGAGCAAAAATAAGAAAAAGAGGATTCAAAAACTTAACCACTCTGAAAAAATAGTAAAACAGGCTAGAAAAAAAAAAAAAAAACAATTCCTTGTGGAGGTTTGGAAAACTTTAATGTATATGCAATTAGAGTTCCATACAAAGGAGTAAAGAAGCATAGGCATATTACAGGGGGGGAAAGGCAAAAAAAAAAAAGGAACGGCAATCAACTCCATTTCAGAGCTACTAGAAATCAGAAATCAAAGCATGAAAGTTTGAAAGAACTGAAAACAGTTGGGAAGAGGAAAGATAAGAATTGTATATCTATAATTATACTTTGAGAGGAGACAAATGTGAGAAAAAAATAAAGATATTTTCAGATAAGCAAACATGTGCTACCAGCGTGTGTGTATCATAAGACTTGCTGAAGTAGTTTCTTTAGGCTGAAAGCAAATGTTGCAAAATGAGAAAGGAACATAGACAGGAAGGTTGTACCTAAAAAAAGAGTAATTAGTAACTAAATCAGAAGATTAACATTTTATTTTTAAAAATTTCTTTAAAAAGAAAGTGACTAGAAAAAGTACTATTGTAATATGCATGTATATTGTGTGAATCAAACTGTATGCCAACAATAGTAAAAAAAAAGAATAAGATAGAATGCTATTGAGAGTTTTGTATCTTTTAAAATATAAATGTTACAAATGAAATATAAAGTATTTCAACAAAGAGAATATTTTAAGATCCCATATTCTAGTCTTAAGGGACAAAAATATAAAAGGAGACACCAATTAAATGTGAATGTGAAGAGCTAGAAGCAATTCAAGTGGCAGTGGACAGGTGAACAAATTGGTGTCTTCTTAAAACTGTTTAACTAAGGGTTTTACTAAATGGCTTTATGACAGAAAAAAGTGAGTGAATTCTATAGACTTTATTTTGATCTAAAATCTAGACACAAATTCTATAAACTCTTTGATGATAGAAAGCAGACATGTCACTTTTAGTGGCTGAAGAACAATTTTAACCCCAAAGTGGCACATTGGGATATCCTCAAATTTTGCTAAAGAGGATTCTGTATCAGATTAATACACATATCCAAACTGAATTGTGAACTAAATTCTCTGTATTCCGTCATGTATAAATTGCTTCTCAATAAAGTTTATTTTAAAAGAATACTTTTTAAGTATAAGAGAAATCAAGAGCATGCAAAAGAGAAAGACACAATGATTCCCCATCCTGACACCCACAGATAATGATTTAAATTTTGATGACTATACATATATATATATGTATATATATTTGATGGCTATATATACTCTGCACAAATTTCTTATACCATAAATAACACTCTGTGGCCTTTTTGTTTTAAACTTTAGCAGAGATAAAATTATTTTGAGTCAATTATGTTCTGTTGAAAATGATGACTTAGTATCCATATAGCTGAATTAGAAATTCACCCAGGCATGTACAGTATAATCCTGCAGTAAATACCAAAGACTCATTTTTCATTGAAAATTTCTTTACTATTAAACTCACATTGCTACTGAGGAGTGAAATTCAAATTTTGTCATTTAAAATATCACCATCTTCCTATTAAAACATCTGCTTCAGGAAAACTCTTCTCTCTGGGTTGTTGCCACCTCTCTTGGGCTCTTCTTTCCAAGACAGAGTCTCAGCACAGTGATGACACTGAGGCAGAGTGATGGTACCATATTTACTAGGAAGCAGCCAAGCCTGACTGGTCTGAGGGTGTCTTTTACCAGTACCTGATACTGGTTATGGCTGGTGCCCTTTAGCTTTTTAAGAGTCATGCTATGTATGGCCCATAGATATAGACAATGGATCATTCCTTTAAATATGTTTGGTTACTCTCATTTTCTCTATAGTCAAGCCTGTAGATCTACCTACAAACTCCAGCTTGTCCAATGCTCATCATACCCAGTACCATGATGCCAGTGCCAGCCATGTCTATTTCTTTCCTGAATTTTGAAAAAGTGTATGGTTTAAATGTGAAATATCTCTGTAGTGTGTGTGAACACTTGGTTGTTAGTTGATTGCACTGTTTGGGAGGAAGTAAGAACTTGTGATGAAGTATCTCTGGGGGAAGTAAATCACTGGGGTAGGCCTTGGAATTTTATGCCTATCCCTACATCTCTGCTTCCTGATCTACCCAGATGTGAGCAAGCTTCCTCTCATGGTCAAGACTGGTTCTCTCATTAGGCCTTCACCAACAAGATGGGTTTTGATACCCTCTAACCATGAGCTAAAATAAGTTCTTCTTCCTTTAAGCTGTTTCTGTCATGTATTTTGTTATAGCAATAATAAAGTAACTAACACAAGCCTAGTGGTAACTTTTCTGATAGTCCTTGCAACCTGTCTCTTCACAGGCAATCTTCCTTTAAAACACTGGATATCCCTGGATACATCAAAGCAGCTCCCAGAGACCTGTAAAGCTTTGGGAGATCTAGCTCCTGCCTACTTCATTTCACCTCCTTTGCTGTGCATATTATTCTTAAGCCACGCAGGGCTTCATTATGTCTCTTGAATAATACATATTCCTACCAGGTTTGGGGCCTCTGTGTTTATTTTCCCCTGGTCCATGTTCCTGACTTAGATATCTCCCCACCCCCAGATCTCAACTCCCATGTCATCTTCTTAGAGACTTTTCACACCTCTCCTTACAAGATTCTTATCATCCTCATACAAAGTTATTTTCATTGTTACTGAAGATTGTATTTATTGTTTTAGATCATTTTTCTAACAAATAGTTTAATGCCTCTGAGGGCATCAACTTTGATTTATTCACTTTTGTTTTCCTAACGCCTGTTCAGAGCCTGGAACATAAAGGTCCTCCCTCAGCTATTTTTCTCATTCCTGCAACCAGTTCCTGGTAGTAAGCAAACACAAGGGATTAATTTTGACTCTTGGTTCGTGGGAATACAGTCCACTGTGGCAGGGAAGCCAAGGCTATAAGGGCATTCAGCTAGGACACCTCACCTCCTCACATCTCCTTGGACCAGGAAACAGAGGAATGCTGGTTTTCCTGCATTTCTCCTTAGGATGTTAGTGCATGGGGTGTTTCACTAATCCCCTGATCACATTGGCTATCAAAATAAAGCACTGCTTAATAAACAATTGCAGAGCTGAGCATGGTGGCTCACACCTATAATTCCAACACTGGGGAGGATCACCATGAGTTGGAGGCCAGCCTGGAAAAATAATGAGTTCCAGATCAGTTTGGTCTAGAGTGAGTCCATTAAAAAAAAACCCTAAAATAATAAAATAAACACTTTCTTAGTGAACACATTAATCATTTTATTGAAATATTTGAATTGCCATAGTTCTCACAATGGGTACTTGGCCAAAATCATAAGCCTCAGCTTGACACATTAGCCGTACAGTTCCTAAATTTGAATTTGCCCTTACCTGTAAAATCAGATATCCTGATGGTGTCCTGCTGTCATGAATAAATTTATATTCCTAATTTTACAGATTAAGAATAAAGAAAGGCAGGATGAGAGCTGTGGTGGGGGAGAATATCCAGAGGCAAGATTCCCTTGAGTTTCAACATACTAGGGCCAGGAGAACTGGGCTGACTACTAGGCTATCCATGATCCCCTGCCCCAAGGATTGATCCAGATGGTCCATAGAGGAGGATTTCCAGCTGAGTTGGCATGGGGAAGGGGGTATTGGGAAACTGGGGATAACAACTCATTGTTTGCCCATTAAATAATATAAATCATTATGGACAATAAAAAATAAAAAAACAGAGGTGTTAGTATGCTATTCTGCTTATGTTGCTCTTTAAGAAAACAATATTCATGTGTCTTGAATTTGTTAATAAAAATTGTTTCCAGTGCTGGTAACACAAAAAAGAAAGACAGGTTTATTTGGCAAAGTTAAAACTTATAGATTTAGGCACTGAACCATGATTCTTATAGGTACTAACATTTCAAATATCAATAGAATAAGTTTCTGCCTTCATGGTCATTACAATATGTCAAATATTTGAATCAGTAATTGTATAATTCATTATTTGAATGGCATATAAGGTTCTAAAACAGCACGGAGGCAGGACAGACAGCAGAAATCTCCCTGGACTGATGAGGAAATGAACCCTCTGAGCTTCAGTACTGTATAACCTCACAATACCAAGGGTCAGCAAAACAGAAGAGAAACAGAGTGGGTGATTAAGTGATTTGGCTTCCTTCCATTGGCATTTCAGATGAGTTGTGGAGTGTAACAAGAGAAGTTTTAGATGGCAGAAGTGGCCAAATTCTAAATAGCACTGAGCTCTCATGATCAGCTTGGGCTGTCTTCACCCTAAGCCAAAAGGCAAATAGCAGATATTTATTTTTCTGAGTTCTGAAGTTTAGGGAAGTGTAAGATCAAGATTTATTAATCCAACATTTGTGGTCAGATTGCTGGTAAGAGTGTCTATGTAGTGCACAGGTTTCTTCTTCATTACAAGGACTTTCTTCTGTGTATGTATGTGGAGACACAAAGAGAGAAAGAAATATCTCTCCTTCTTAAAGCCACTAATCCAATGGGATTAAGTGCTCAACACAATTCAAAAGAAAAATCAACCAGTAATGCCATTATGAGTACTCTAACCTAGCTGGAGTGTGACACACAGCTCCATGTGTATCAGTAGACAAGGTCACCTTCAGGATTACAGCCACTCGCTCTCTCTCTGATTTGATTCCTCTATAAATTTTGTCTAAGGTTGGGATCTTAATTGGCAGATGAAATAACTATTAATTCACATGGAGCTGAAGGCTGAAAGTGGCCATTTAAAATGATCTGGTAGGGTGTATGTTAAGGCAGAAATTGGAGATTCACTTTTCCAAAGGGATTGTATATAAGATTAAAAATTGTTGCTTTACAGTCATGAACTGTTGACATAAAAAGTTCCATGATCATCCCTAATAATCTTACAGGTATTTAAGATTAGAATATAGTAAAACTTTAACAAAGTTTCTACTTCTTGTTATACAAATTAGGCTTTGTAAGCAGTATCGCATTAGCATATATTGTGTGTTCAAGAAATTAAAGAACTTTCGACTATAGAGAAAACATAAGATTCTGAAACAAAGTTTATCATGAAGGCTATTAATCAATTCTGCCTTCAATGCAGTCTTCATATAATACTGATGCCTGAATTGCTCTAAAACTCTGGAAGTTGAGAAAATGAAGAATATTATTAGACATAAGTGTGAACATCTAATTTAAGGAGATTCCATTTAGCTATAAAGTGAATGCAATGAAAGATATTAATGAGTCTAGAATTTAAAGCTGCATGACAAATTTGAACACAACTGTGTTCAAAACTACATAAAATTAAAACAAGTTTAACCTCTAAATACTACAAAATGTATGATTAATCAAGCATTATCCTCTCCCAAGAAGTTCTTATTTGCCATGTTCTTTTGGTGAAAGCAAGTTCCCAAGCAAGGTAGCAGAAACTTAGAATGAATTGGCATGGGGACAGTGTGGGGGTTTGTTTGAAGGACTGTTGTATCTTCCACCAGATTTCAGCTTCCGGTGTTCAGGCTGTATGCACTTCTAGCTCCAGGAAGCTCGCTGATGAAGATGGTATGGTCACCTAGGTGAGACCTTCTGTCTTTACTGTGTTGGGGTCTTCAGGGCCCTGAGAACTCAGGACCACTCACCAGGATCCTTCTGATTCTCTTGTCCCCAATGGCTATGAAGGGGTTCATTTGACACAATCTAAAAGTGAGAAAATTAAACCAAGTTTTAACTAATTAGAAATAGGGGACACAAATGACATTGTTTACAATATCCACACAGGGATGCATACATGTACCTACACATATATTCCAAAACATTCAAGGAACAGTGTTTTCTTATGGCTTTTGCAGATACATTCTTTCTGGTTTCTATACCTGGTTGGTTTTCTCATGAAGTTATGATCAACTTGGTGAACCTTTTTATTTCAGTCTTTTCTGACCCTAGTTTTTTTTTTCCATTTTCTGCCAACATTTAGGATTATAATATGGACCTTCATCTCATAAAACATCATTGTGTATCTGAGTGTTTGGGCTTTGTTTTCTAGCACATTCCATTTAATACTTCTGGATACGCATTGAGTTAAGGTACATTCTGAGTTCAGAGATGTTTACCTGTACTAATGCTTTCATAGCTAATATATCCCCTGTGCTCAGTAGCTGATGCTTACGAAGTCCATGTAGCTTTCTCAGAACAAAGCAGGTGATTGATTGAAACAAATAGGAACTCAAAGCATAGACTTAGGTTCTCTATACTTATAGCTGCCATTTCCTCTCCAAAGCTGGATTGACTCATTAATGAAATGCCAGGGTCAGATCCCATGGATCTCAAAGACCTACTCAACAATGTACTTATGTTCAGCTGACCTTTCTTTTCTCAGAATTCCATATCTTTAACAAAGCCTTCTTTACTCATTACACATTTTTTTCTATTCTAGCAATATCAGTAGTGATCACATACTATCTATCATATTTTTACTTAAGAGAAATGAATTCAAGTTTCCTGGGAGTTCGCTATCAACTTCGGTATCAAGCACTGTATGGGCATATAGACACAGTATTAAATTAATTCTCACATAAGTAGTACCCTGCTGTTTCATTTACACACGAAAACCCAGAATCCTAGAGATATTAAATGATTTGCTATGCCCAGAAAATAAACAAATACCAGTAATTTCCACTAGCCAGTGCACCACTTTCTTGTTGTTTTGTCTTCTTCCTTCCAGCAGAGAAGAACCAAGGGTTATACATCTCTGTATTCACCAAAAGGTCCATTGAACCAATGTTTAGTGAAAGACATTAAACAAACAGGGTGAATAAAGAATTTAAAGCAATGAATGCAATGCTGATGTGTCATAAAATATCTGTTAAAGAAAGGGGAAATATTTTAACACACTGAGGATTTTCCTACCCACAAAGTTGTCCAGAGCTCTATTTTTTAACTATTTATAATCATTGCCCTAGTGACTTTTCCTGAATGAAGATCTATTGAAAAAATTCAGTTTGCATTTTTTTTTCATTATTTTTTACCCTCATCAGGCAATTTTGATTGTAAATAATGTCTAAAGTCACTTAGTCCTTTAGACTTTGGGAAATGAGTGCACATGTATACACTAGAAAGTGTGTCATAAAGAATTGTTTACTATAATAATTCATTTTCAAGAAGTCACTACATGTCAAGATATTATTGCCAAATGTATTACTTGATTTGCAGTTATTCGAGTTTTAGGTGTAATTATTCATTCTTTCAGAGAGGTGTAGGAACTGATAACTATTTCGAGAACCTTCTACTTATTTTTGACACACACACACACACACACACACACACACACACACAATCCTTAGTCCACTTGTCTGTCAGGTGGCATTCAAATCTACATGCACTGCAGGTGGGGTCACGTTAAGTGTTCTACCAAAGGAGGCATTTTCCTTCCTAGGAAAAAGTTATTTCTTTGCTTCTAAGCAGTAGAGAAATAAAATAGCATCCCTAAAATGGTGGCCCTGATTTATATTTCACTTTCTTTTTTAGAATATCAAGTAATTCTTATCCCAGTAAAAATAGTATGCAACTGAGGAATAAGAAATAACGCCCTACACTCCAGTCTGCAAGTGCCTCTCCAACCAAGTAAACAACAATTCTAACACCACAGAAAATTGTAGTGGATGGGGGCTGTGCAAATTGGGAAAGAAAGAGGAACAGTAGTAGGACTGGAATAAAAGATTGTCTTAGAGACACTGGATTTGTTTCTCAAATAATGTGGTACTTGACTTAGCCTGTACAACCAGAAAGAGCATGAGCTTATGTTGTTTGTTTGTTATAAGCCCAAATCCAATTTATCACCGTCAAGCAAGACTCTAAGGTCTTTTCTACCACCAGAGCATCCGGAGAGTCTCTAATTTGTTTAATGTCTGTGTTTCACATCCTTGGGTCCCATGTGTATCAAGCTGCATTTGCCAACACCGAAGCTCAATCTATCACTTCCTGCTCCTGAGTCTGACCTTTGCAAGTTGCTTCATATGCCTTTTCCAGATAGAGCCCTGGATCTCTCCAGCTCAAAGACCCTCGCCCTCTTGATGCACTGCAGTGTGTTTAATGAGCAGTGACCCTGTGTGATACTAAGCCCAACAATAATTCAGCCTCCACTCAAAAACAGATCCCTGGGCACACATCACAGGCACAAAAATCCACCCCAGGCAATTTTCTCCTGAAGGGATTCATGGGTATGCACTGTGGAATGAATTTTCTGCCAAACCACGGGGATTAGGGGAAATTGTCATGCTCAGTCACTGACTTTGTAGATATATTATGGTGAAAAAAATAAAATGATGTTAATATAATTTTAAATCCTACAATTTGATATTCTATAAGTCTCAAAGTTCTAATACTTGATACATACAAGCAATTGATTAAATATTTCCTTCTTAGACCAAAGCAGGTATTAACAATGTAGTGTTCCATATAAACCAAACGATATATTGACTATAATCTTTAATCATAATAGAATGATTCAAGTAATCTGACAGGCTTTCTGCAAATTCCCTGAAGATAAAAATATATGCTAATATGAAATCTTCAAACTTTAAAAAAAGGAATAAAAATCCTCACAGATATTTCCTAATTAGTAGACTTCCTGATGGTTGGTAAATAAAAGGCATCAGTTGGTGGGACATGACTCAGTTTCTGGACATTGAGAGATAGTCCATATTCCCACCTCCAATCTGAATCCACTGATCTGCTGGGTAAATGAGGATTTCTTTAGGCTGCATTTCTATAAATTACAGAGGGAGCTACAAAAAGCAAAATGGAAGTTTATTTTCAACCTATTGAATTCCACAGTAACTCAGTAAAACTAGATTGTAAATTTTTGTAATATAGAAGCAACCAGAAGAAAAAGTAACCTCAAAAATGTAGGACTGTGGGCTGGAGAGATGGCTCAGCAGTTAAGGCATTTGCCTCTAGTGCCTAAAGCCCCGAGTTCAATTCCACAGGACCCACATAAGCCAGACCCTCAAGGTGGTGGCTCTGGTGCTCTATCTCTATATCTCTCTGCCTCTGCTTGAAAATGAATAAATAAAATATTTTTTAAAATATATAGGACTGTTATCTCTCCCGCAAAGCATTTAGCATATTACCAACCAATGTTTATAAGGATAATGAATAGTAATCTAACTAGAGTATGTGAGGTATTCTTAGAGAGACATAAACCTTAACTTTCCAATGTTTTCACTGGCAAAACTTCCACTGGCAAAACTCACATGAAACCTAATCTCACTTGATGTTATAACAGATATTAGACAGATGTTATAACAGATATTAGATGTTATAAAGATATTAGACAATAAGAACCAACACCCTGTGTGTTGAAACTATTTTATTTAGGGAAAAAAGAACTCCATTTATTATACTACCTGTGAATTCAATACTAGAATATATAACCCACAAGATCTACATTACATTTTCTACAATACTAATGTTCTTTACTCACATTAAAATTAATCACATATTTCTAGCTGAATCAATGTGTGGTCTTTTAGCATGCTATTAAAAGGGAGTACAAAGTCTGGTAAGAAAGAAAGAATAGAAGACACATTTATGACAGAAAAGCATCAAGTCCCCATTGTTTCCTCCAGAGACAAAACCATCAATTGTTCACATCCTTGGCCACACATTAGAACCATCAGAGACTTTAAGAAACACTGACACCTGTGACCCAAAAAAGAGTCAGAGTTGATCATTTAGAGTGGTCTAGGAATTAGAATTTCCTAAAATCATCTCTCCAAGTCATTATAATATGTCTTAATATTAAGACTGTGACATGCTAACAGTATTAATATATAATTATAGAGACTAAACAATCCATACACTAAATCATTAATTCTCATAATCCTATATAGTAGATAGAGATGCCCAAGGCTTAACTTCACTATTGTAGAATATGCCCTTGTTATTTCCTTGTGTTTAATTGTCTTTTGTTTGTTTGTTTTTTTAATTTTTATTTTTTTTTAATTTTGTTGATTTTTTTTTCTTTTGAGAAAGGGTCTCACCATGTAACCAAAGCTGGCCTGTAACTCCCTGTGTAGTGGAACGAGGCTGACTTCAAGCTCACCTGGATCTTTCTGCTTCAGCTTCCAAAGTGCTAAGAATATAGATATGAGATGCCACACTCTTAGGGTTTTGATATGCAACACACACACACACA